>JAJEKV010000023.1:11482679-11777735 GCA_021234155.1 Isoetes taiwanensis
ATCGGTATACTTCGTTCAGTTACGTATTACTAAACAACTCATTGCGGGCAAAAGAACACATGAATAACCATTTACGATCCACGGCTGCGCTCGGCTCCTGGAATATGTCCATGGCTTGATCTTCTTTGAAATGCTTTGCCCATGGCAATTTGATGTGCAAGCCGGCTGGGCGACAATCGCGAACTAGAGTCTTGGCCCAGTCGGGAATGGCTCAGAAACCTAAATCTCTGCGAAAGAAAGAAGGTTTAGGGTTTAGGGAAAACCCTTATATAGAGACTCTTAGGGTTAGGTTAACATTATTGGCCAAATGGGGTTTTGCCACTTGGCAATGGGGTTATAGTTATATGTTTAACATACTGTAACAAGCAAAGAGTTGCCCCTAGAGTGCAACCCGCTACGGCTCTCAAGTACATGTCATAATGACGTATGCGTGTAACATCTTGATATAATATCGTATTCAAATGCGTACATTATCTTTGGAATGTCACCTGCCCTAATTCTTTAGCAAATGTGAATTATAATCTTCCACTTCCTACACTTAAAAATCTGACATTTTTGTGGCTTTATTTGTGTGTCACAAACCCATCAAACAAAACCAAACAATCAGGCACTTATGATAAACATATTATAGAATATTCCATACAATGTTCTGACTAAACTAAATCAGATAGGACCTTCTATATATTTACTCCCCCTCAAGCAAAAGGTTGCCCCCACGGACAGCCCAGAAGAGAATAAACAATAATGTGAAAAACCTCCAAAGCTCCTTGCATAGTAGAAAAGGTATTACGGGTTAGATTATATTATGCTAAAATTTACCATTTAAGCCTTTATGTAGATTGTGTGCCTTTCACACGACTTTAGTTACCGTTATGTTAAAATATAAATGCAAGAAAATTTCGTTTGAGAACGGAAGGCATAAGATAAAAGCCTGAAATACAATGAAAATGGAAGCTTCAGCAGAGAGATGTCAACGTACTTACAAATGCTTCAAAGCATTCATAATAATATCGGATAGTTGTTTCCTTCCCCAATCAACTTATTTTCCCATTATGTGGCGGGATTTTTGTAATCTCTACATTGAGCTGTAGAATTTACTCCTCTGTTATGGCCATTGAAGGAATTAAATGAAACATGGGTTAATAGACATCATCATACAGTTAATGGAGCATCATCTATATGTGGGTGTACGATAGTAGGGACAAATCATCCTATCTTTTCTTTGTGCAATGACATTCACATAAGCATTAACAATTTACTACTAGGATTAAAAAACCCCTGTCCTTCGGGTTTTAGAGGAAAAACCTTAGTAGAAAAATATACACGCCATATAGTAATATTTATGGTGAGGCGGGGGTACATTGCATCTTCAATATATTTTCTAGATGGGCTAAGACATCGCATAAGTAGGACCCCAAACAGGCTGGAAATGTTGCTCTCGTGATGATAAAATTTGAAACGAGAACTTGAAAGTATATGCCTTATCTTCACTTCATTGATTGACAGCATACACACAATTGATTTTCCACAGAGTGTAGCATCGCGAGCATGCCAAGCACAAATAGTGACTGTCACGATAGATGCTGTACTCTTTAACATAGTCCTATAGGTGCCACTAAGTAAGTTTGGGCCTACATGTAAAGTGAAGGATTGACACACTCCTTATAATGACTTGTTTTAACTTTTGCCGCGTATCGCATTCCATAGCTGGCGAAACAAGTATCAAGATAGGCAGGGTGTCCACCGCTCACATTTCACGTAAATACTAGGATACAATCTTGATCACGGATACATTTTGCATAAGCCAATTAAAAGCTTCTCTTTCAGCTTAAGCTTCCAGCAGAACTCTAGTACCTTTTGTAGAACCTACATTGGTGATAATTCCACCATGTATTGCTGACTTTTTAGATGCAGGAATGCCATTTGCATGGCTGCGGACAAAGAAAAACCCAGTTTTCACGAATACTGGCACCGTTGATTTGACTCCAGGGTAGAAGATAAAATATTTGCACGATTCGAAATTCTCCCCATTTTCGCTACGTTATACTAATGGGGCAGTAATGTGAAAGATATAGTCTATAGTTGGTCACAAAAGGCGAAATCTGCTTGATTCAGGGGCTCTCATTCCCATAAATTAGAACTAATTTGTCAATTTTTCTTCAATATATCCCAATAAAAGTTGCTTAAAGAGAGACAAACGCAGTAGTGTGATAATTAGGGTGGAATTTTACAGATAGGAACCACCGCGCACTATCAATCGAGAAGCCATGCAGGGTGTGATTAAGCAATTAAGCACTACAGTGATTTAATGGTCCCTCCACTCCATTGCAATATTTTAAGCCTGATGCCACCAAATCCGTTGCTTTATTATTAATAACTTTTGCAATGCCGCAATAACATCTTCCATATACTCAATTGTAAGAAGGTCAGGCACAAAGGGACATTTTGAGTGTACCCCATTCGATCATATAAACTCGATCAAATATTTGGGTTACTTGTACGATATATCCTGCGTCAGTAATGGTTTATAGAGTATTTTATGTCAAAATGCTTTAGGATGAAACATCAAATTCAAATGGCTAGTCTCGAGGGTACAGAAGTCGAGTCAAGATGCTTTTGGCATTATCTAGCATATATTAGGGTTTTCAAAATTGAATTCGTTTTAAAGTATATATTTAGATATAGAGACAGCATTATCGAGGTATCACGGATGCGATGCGAAGGTAATTTCATAAATCACATTTGCACCTTTTTCAAATGAATCAAGAAAATGGCGAATTCCAATATAATCAAGTATAGATTGAGTCATCTTAATTCTACCTAGGTGGCAATTCCAACTACCCATATCTTTAACAAGTTATTTGAAATGAGCATTTTACATTGATTTTAGGTCAGAAATGGTAATGCATTGGAGGTCTTAAGGGATCTAAATTAGGTCTCTCATTTAATGGGGCCTCATACCGTCTTTCCAAATCCTTGCTTTGTCTTTTAGCTAAGATCTCAAGCTTGCAAGATTGGTGGTAAACATTTTAATGATAAAATGAAGGTTCAAATTTGGGTGTTTCAATTAGAATTCTTGAGAATTAGATCCAGAAATTTTTGAAGCATTACCTGATCCCAAGATCTTCTAGCGTTGGCCGAATCCCTTGAAGTCTAGACTATGACCTTAATTCTTTAATCGGCACGGTCGTCATAGAATTCGGAACCACGCCATGAAATTAGTTCCAATTTTTCCTTTTTTGTACAATGAAACATGGGCCCAGTGGCGCTACTATCAACTCCCTAGATTGACTAGAGGGCCAAGGAGGATTAAGCTCATGTTGAAGCAGTCGGAGGATTCGCTCAAAGCGAATCCTCCTCCTCATAGTCCATGTCCGCTCTAGGAGGGATTGAATCCTCTCTATGGATAAACCAAAATGGGTGTGAAGTGATTTTGGCATGCAAACAAATATTGGGAGTTAAGCTTGGGGAATCCCCAATAATATCCGTCTAATACAAGTTTAGCGATGGATGTACTTTTTGCATGGAGAGGGATTTTTGCGGGGCACGTGCTCCCTTGGTGGCTAGCTAGAGCGATGAGGATTTTGCGGATTGAACAAAGGATACGCTTGCTTTGTAGTAGGCGCTTGCATTTCTGGGATTGCGACCATGGTATGTGGCTCCACGTGTCACAAAACCATCGAGAATCTGCTTTGGGGTTCTATTCCAAACTTTACAAAGTATTCCCGCTTCCCTAGGCTTAGCCACGACAATACCGGCCGTTCAGTCTACCTTGGGAGTTGGATTTTCACTCCCATTGCCCCCCTTGATCCTCAAAATATTTCCCCCCTTGCACATTCAATCCTTGTTCCTGCTCGATTTTTCACAGCTTTCTTCATCTGTTTCAATCTCTCGGCATAAACTTCTCCAGCACTACTTTCACGCCCACAAATTTTTATGATAATCTAAATCATAGGACTTGTCCCAAATCCGGCATCAAAGCCCAGACTTTTCTTGATGTTAAACCTCTGGACCACCATATAAAGCGTGACTCTCCATTTGGAGGAAACAAGCTCGAGGTCTTCATAGGCTGCGGAGGGCCCGATATGAGAGAACACAGCTGCGAAGCAAATGAAGACCCATTTGGCCGAGAATGGATCAGGGAAAAGAAATTTTCCATGGAAGTAGCCTTATTTGATCCAAAAGAAAGTAGAATAAAGAAGGCTGCTTAGGGTTCCCGGCGATGGCAAAGCACAACGGGAATAAAGAATAAGCGACAAAACCTTGCTCTTGCAAAAATAGGGCATGGGTCATACCTGGTTAGGCAAGGGAATCCCCATGTGCTCCCAAGCATCTGAAGCCTCTCAAACATGCCAAATCTTCCTTCGATTTTGGTTTAACTAGGGTAGAGGATTGCTTAGCGAGATCCTCTCAGCGGGCGTGGGCATGCGATCATGAGGAGGACCGGCGAAGCGAATCCTCACGGATGGTCGCTCAAATCGAATCCTGCTTGAAGTCACATTGAGTAGGTGGGTCAAATCTGGTAATTTGGGACAGGATAAGTTGGGACTCAAAAATAAGGGAAAAAAGGGCAAGGCGAGGGGAGGGAGGGGGCAAAGGAGAGGGAAGGAGGGAGCAAAGGGGAGGAAAGGAGGGGCAGGGAGGTGGGGAGGGGCAAAGGGGAGGAACAAAGGAGGAGGGGGGAGGGAGGGAGGGAGCAAGGGAGGGCCGGGCAAAGGAGGGCAAAGACAGGAGGAGGGCAAAGGGGCAAGCCCTCCCCCTCCCAAAAATAAAATAAAAATAAAAAAGTATTAATAGTATTAATATATAATCAATAATTAATTAAGCTAATTAGATTAATTAAGCTAATTAATTAATCAAATATAAATTAAATTAAATCAATACTCCATTTAAAACCTTTCTCAACCCACTAATTAGAAATCAATTTAATTCCGGCACAAAAATGCACCAAAATGAGGAATTTCAAACACTACTACTAGGATTGAGAAAAGCTAAACACCTATAAACTAAAGGTGATTTTAGCGAAACTTAAAATCAATGCCTCCTTCCACCAACACAACAAAGGGGAGAATAAGCGAGATACTTGAGGGGATCCAACCGTGAAAATGGAGGAAGCGAGGTGCCCTGACATGAGGAGGCTTCATCGAGAGGTTGCGATCAAATTTTTTCGCAAGTTTGCAAAAAGACCTTTGTGTATTTTCGATCAACATTTCTTGCTTCGCGTTGAAGGTCAACATTTCTTTAGTTAGTCGTATGCGGATTTGCATTGCGGTTAAACTTCTTTAAGGCGGTGTATTGAAAAAGGATTTAAGCTTCTGGGATGCGCTTGGATTGGAACAAAGGGCCATGTTGCTATGGGTGATGGACGCCTTGAAAGCAGACTTGCCAGGCCGTCCGATAATGCAAGTGCATTTCGGCAAGATAGCGGAAGCGAATGGTGGGCCGGGCGAGAAGGAACTATGGAAGGCGTGGGGATGGCGCACAATCTCAAGTGCATGAAATGATTCAAATCCGATTCAAAATCTGCCCGATCGGCCCCGGATTCATATGTTTTTGCTTCGTCCCGTTTCACGGCACCTTTTGCCGGTAGATCGGTTCTCACGGCTACATTTTCAAAGCGAGTGTGAAGTTTAAAAGAGCTCACGAAAGTTTAAAGGCGGCTTACCGTGAAGGAATGGAAGGGCCCCAAAAAGCTCGCATGGCGGACCTGCTCAGGCAAAATCTGCCATATCGGATAACTTTCTCCTCTTTATGCTTTCATCCGGCCTGGATCGTTTTTAGCTTTGTAGAAATGGTTCTTTCAAAGCTTTGTGGTTATAGTTCTTTTTTGATACTATGCCGGATGAAGAAATGGAAATCCCGGCCGGATGGGAAGCTTGAAAGCGATGAAAGGCTGGAAGAGGCAGATGAAACTTGGAAGGAAGCGATGGGAGCGATGGGAAGCCAGAAAGCTCCATGCCATAGCGTTCTTGGGAGTTAAGCCATAGCCCACGATCTTGGGGAGTTAATCGCCATAGCCACAATTTCATAAGTGTACCAAATCTCTTCAATTCAAGGTATGTACCAAATCTCCCCCTTTTTTCAATTTCAAATTTCAAACTTAAACATGGGTGGGAGGAAAAAAAGTGGAATAATAGGGTGTACATAAGAAAAATCTACCGGACATGGCGTGGCCAATGGGTTATTTTTCTAAGGCCAATGGGTATGAAGGATTAAAATATTATTAAATAAATTGGCGTCTATTTATACTCCCAATTTCACACATTGTGCACATTATGTTGCCATTATACGGGCACATTTTTCAGGCACATTTTCAATGTTTAAGTCAAAACATTGTTATACTAAAGGGGGAGGTTTGACTATTTTTTATCTACGTGTACATTAGGAAATGCATAGCTATGGTGTGCATTTAGGAAATACATAAGATATTGTATTTATTAGGAAATATATAGGATAAGATATTGTGTTTATTAAAAACATTGATATACTAAAAAAAGGGGAATGGGGGATTCTATTTTGGGTCACATTATACATAGAAAAAAAATGCATAGGTATAGTGTGCATTGTGCAAAATACATAGGATATGGTGCAACTAATAATGATTTGCACTATGATAGTGGAGGTAGAAACTATTTTGTAGGCAAAAATTAGGTTAAGCCATTTTGTTGTATGTTTGATCACATGTGTGAATAAAGCGATATAGTAATATGATGTTTGAAGGGCTTAGAAGCGCATTTTGCATTTTGAGCTGCCTTTCTCGACTCACCCAGTCGAGAAAGGGGAACTGAAGACTCTTTCTGACTTCGCCCGAGTCGAAGGGGCCCTCGAACCATCCCCGGCCCTTGAAATTGCCTTTTTTAGTCCCGGCCTTTCACGGGCTTCGCGAGTCGAAAGGCCCTCAAACTGCGTTTTTAAGCTTTGGTACGCCTTTCGACTCGCCCGGTGAAGACCTTCGGCACCCTAAACTGTTTTTTGGCTTTGAGCGCCTTTCGGCTGCTTGGTCGAGAAAGCCTAAAACTGCGTTTTGGCTTTTGTTGCCTTTCTGTTCGGCGGTCGAGAAAGACGCCGACCTAAAACACTGGTTTTTTGCTTTGGTACGCCTTTCTCGACTCATGAGGGAATTAGAAAAACTAACCCCGACCTGCGTTTTTGGCTTTTGAGCGCCTTTCGTCGAGAAAGCCTTCATTTTAATGTTTTCCCTCTGAGAGCTACCTTTCTGGGCTGGCGGTGAGAAGAGGCTCTACGGCTGTATTTTCAAAATGGCCCTAAAATTGTGTTTTATTTTTATTTTTTGCACTGTAGCATCGCCGACTAACTTGATTTTGTCTTTTTCAGGTCCTTATCTCAACCCGGATAGTACATGCTTGGGAGCAATGAAAAAGACTAGTTCATTGAAGAAAGGTCTTGCAAAGAGGGGTGGTGACATCCTTTGGACATACAAACGCACGTGGCCCATGAAGGAACTCCTCATACAAATTTCTATAGATGCGTAAGGTTGCTCAAGGTGACTTGGAGAGAGAGAGCTCCACAGCGCCCTTTGCACTAGGTGGTTCATGTGTGAAGGCTGTGTAATCATTAATGCCCATTAGACCACTATGGTCTCTTCACCTTGTAATATATATTGTAATGAGCCCATTTATAAATATAGGTATCTCAAAACTAGTATTTTTTGGTGATTAAGTAAACAATTTGGCTTTTTTTTTGTTTGAATTTGTGATCAGAGTCTACCCACCCAGAAAATAGAGCCAAAATATCCAACTAAGAATCTTTTCAACTAGAACTTTGGTTTCAATCTGTAATAGAAATTCCTATGTTTTGAGTTGCATTGTTCTTGTTCTCAAATTAAGCTATCCAAAAAATTTGGAAGAAAGCTTGGATGCACACTAATGGAAAAAAATTCAATTATGGCGGTTTGGAGATTTAGAGGTGCTTCTTTTATGTAAATTGTGAGGGTTAGAAAAAATGGGGAATGGAATGAGTCCCACTTTAATTAAATCCTTCTTGGCTCTCCTCTAGTCAATTTAGGAGACCATCAAAGGCTAACAAGCGGTTGGAGTCATTGATCTGAGAAACCCTTGCATCCCGAATCATGTTCCCAGGACGAATTAAATTCCACCGGCTTGCTTGCCAAAAGTCCGGATAATTTTCCTTTTCACGATCGGCCGAGCAACTCGGTGACGAATTTCTTGGATAACTTCGAGACCAGAACTTTCAATAATTTTGGATCGCCATAGCTTCTCAGCGAGGATCTAGCGTCCAAAAAATACCGTTAAGTTTCTTTTTTTTGTCCAACAATTTCCCCAATCGAGAATGAGGCATAATATGCGTCGGCCAAATCGGTTTAATGGTGCAAATCTCGAGTTTAATGGCAAAATCGGCGAGTTTATTTTAGGATTTTGGCTCTTCCATGGTGTCCAGTAAATTTGCGGATGATGAAGATCCAGGACGGATTTTGAAATGCCATTTTATAAGAAGGCTTTTGTCAGAAATATGACATGGAATAGCAACAAAAGGCTTATGAATGTGGCGCCAATCAAAGGGGAGCCCACGATGATACTTTATATGAAGGTGCGGTGAGACTGTGAGGTAAAACTACCAGAATGGATTAGGGTTTGGGGCAAGAGCCAAACAAATCGGATGATCTAGAAACACCCAATCAATATGTGGAGTTATCGAGCCAAAAGGAAGACCAAGACTACTAATGCATGCGGGCTAGCGATCCCTATAAGGCGGCTCCCTGACCAAAAATCAAAAAAGGGTCACGATTACGATACACTTTCCGTTCGAGGAGACATCTCCGATCCATCAATCACACGAAAAAGTTGGGGTTAGCAAAAGCGAATGCATTATTCATGGCCTTAAACATTTGCATCACTATCAGGATTAGCCAAATGCATATCCGACCCCTCGACTCCAAGCAATATAGAGATGAAAACTCATACTTGACCTTGTCGGAAGGAATAAACCCTTCAATATGTGGGAAAATCGGGGGATGGCGGCCAGTCGTCGTCGACTCCAATTACCGGACGGCCCACAGGTTTTTAGAGCTAATTTGGAAAAAGCTTAACAAGATATTCCGCGAGTGATATGGCGGCCCACCACAATAGAAGGCGAGAGATTAGCCTCTTTTTACGTCTTTGTGTCACCGGTACGCAAATAAAGAACTCAAGACGGCGCTGGTGTCTGCGCCGACGCGGGCCGTTGGTTTGCGATAGGCGAGTCTTGACTGCTGCCTTGATTCACTGGACTTCTTGAGAATTAGGGGAAATAGGTGATTCACATCTTTCTTACTATGCGCGAAAGGTGAATTATCTGGACATGACACAGATGACTTGTCATCAGAACAAGTTACCATGGTGACATATATTTAAATATAGGAGCACTTTTGGAGCAGTCTAGAAGGGCTACATCATCCCAGCTTCCCTTATATATCTACTTAATGGCAATTTTGAAACAGAGGCATAAAATTTGAATCTAAGGCAGGAATATGGTCGAGGTTTCCAATCTTGAAGTAGCTGTACCTTCTAGTCGATGCCTCTAAAACATGACTCAAGTTGATGCCAGTGAATGGGCAGGTAAACTTGAGATCGTCCCTCTTGGTGAGACCATCGACAAGCTATTTAAAAATTAGAAAGCCCGGCAAAACAGGCTGTTCTGATGGTGGGAGCCCTATCTTGGGTGAAGCCAAGATAATAGGTAAATAAGTTGAAACTGAAGCTTGCGGATCTAATTGCCATCATTTCTTGACAAATATAATCTTAAACCGTGGCTATACACAGAGCTGGTACGTTCGTGAGATCACAATCCATTCTCTGAGCTCTTTATTGTTCAAGCACCTTCTTGACACTAACACGAACAGCTATTTGAACTTCTTTGTAATGAGAGTTGAAACCTTATCCTCCCCGCTAGAGATGAAATTTCCAAATGCGAAATGCTGAGATCGGGCAGGAACGTTAAAGGGTTGGGGTTTAATTTAATCATAAAAGACTCTGCTTGAAAACAAAATACGCAAAAGAACCTGCATAAAATCACGAAAAGAAATATACCAAGATGGAAACCGAAAAGTCGATATATGATGAAGAAGCAAGAATACAATTTAGAAGGCAAGCAGAACACAAGAGATGCCTGAGAAGCTCAAGAATAATGTTGAACCAGAATGGTTCAATAAAAGAGCACCTCTATATCTAGGCCATGATCAGATCGTGCTACTCCCGCCAGACGAGATAAATTATTAGAATGCGCTACATGCATGGCGGTTTAAAGTAATTCTGTATGCTTTTCACTCTAGTGACCTTAGCACACAGGGTAGATCTTCATAATTTAACTCTAAAGAGCTTACCTTTTGAGGCACACGGAACCATATCAATTCTACTCCCTTCTGGAATGCCTTTTCAATCATGTAGTACACATAATGTTACCACAAGGGAATTGACGTATTCCGGAAATACCAAATGTTATGCACTAGCACACCTCTAGTGATAATAGCGCGCAAAGAATTGGATCTATGAGCCCCAACCTCTACAAGAGCATACCTAGGGCACCTGAGACCATATAAAGACTACTCTTTGGAAGCCTTTATATGAGAGAGAGAAAGCATGAGGAATATGTTTTGCGATGTCAACAGCGCGCCGGTGGTGCATGACTTCATTAGCTAGAAGGTTCGCGAGTTCATGGAGTGCGAATATCTTAGGCATTATGGATAATGCGGCATATCGGCGTCGGTGGCACTATCGCCGACAAAGGATTGTTGACAATACATGTGGCGTTCTCATTGCTATATGTGTCTAGACAAAATGGACACAAAAAGTGACACTAGCGATGCCTTCTCTTGTAGAGCATATGGCTTGCTTTGGAGGCAGTTGCTTTAAAGGGAATGGATATATAGATGAGATTCTTTCAAGTGGATGTAGAATAAAAATTGTTAAAGGGCTTTGTTGTTTGTATAACGATCAAGAGAAGCAGAAGTACGGTTGGTATATTTACCTTGATTCATGACAGTGATTGTGAAGTTGGATCCATTGTCTGGGATTATAGTCTTCTCTTATTGCATTTTTTTATAGCCGTCGCTGCGTTGATGACTAAAACATCGTCCTTCAAAAGAAAAACTTAAAGATAATCCATTAAGTCTTTTTGCAATTAAATTGAGAGAATCCCACCTCTCATTTTAAATTTAAGTGACTAGTTTCAAGGTTGATTACTATGACATTTACATTGTCGGACATGGAAGCGATTATTTTTTTGCATGACATGGTAAGTAAATATATGTTATAAGACAAGATAAATGCATTATTTTATATTAGGGGAGGCACATACGGACACTATTAGTCCGTTGTGCATAGCAGAGATCTAATGAAGCGTAAAAGTTGCTAATAGCGATATATTTATAGTAGTGGGGTTAGAGAGGGATTTTTTTTGGGGGAGGGGAAGAGAAGGGCATTTCTTTAAGATAATCATTTGCGGGTTTATAAAGTATACATATCAACTCATATATAATTCAGTTTGGTTTTACGTTTGAGGCTATTTTGTTTGATGTTATTTTGTTTGAGGCATTATGGTGGTGACACGTATATGCAAAAAAAAAAAAAAAAAAAAAAAAAAAAAAAAAAAAAAAAACTAAAACTTAAAAAAAGAATAAAAGCTAGGTTTTCTTGCTCTCAAACAACTCGGGTGGAACTATCCAAAGGATCGGATGCGATCATATTTCTTGCCTTACGGGTTTTAATAATGAAAGCGTTCTCTTTCTTCCATTCCATACCCTTATAACTTGCGAGCCATACAAAGGCCCCATTAGACCACCCATCATGCCCCGGTAAAATCGGCATCCTGTTCTTCTATGCCACGGGCCTCCTAAATCCATGACCCTTTTTTTGTAAACCCGGTAAAGCGTTAGTTCAAGCTTAGTTTCGAGTTTAGTTTAGTTGGGCATGGCAAATGTAAAGTTTACTTGGGCTTAGCATTCTTCTCTGGGAGTTAAATTCAGCTCCATATCTTTGTGGTTTTAGGTCAAAATGCGCTTCGGCCCCAAATCGGTAGTTTTTTGCCTCAAATCCGATTCGCCAAGAATAGTATAAACAGAGAGATATGGAGGTTTGAAGCGGTCGCAGAAATTGGGGAAGTTAGCGGTGGAAGAAAATGGCGATTTGCTTTTCAAAATTCTAGCTTTTGGATGCAAAGTGAGTCTGCTAGCTAGGCGACCTATGTAAATAATCGATGGAAAAAGGCGTCTCGATGAAAATTTATGGGAAGGCATTTGCACAAAAGCTGGCCAAATCCAATCTAATAACGAGGCATAAGCAGCTTAGAGCTGTAGTTTTAGTTCTTAGAGGCTTCCGGAGGCTCTATGTCCTCTGCTTAAAGCCTTTTTCGATTGAGATTTTTAGAGAATAAGCAGGGCGATGGAGTAAAAGGCGGAACCTTCTCATACCAAGGATCGTCGACCTTCTACGAACAAAATAGAACAACCAAGTCATTTTTAAACTGCCGGTTAGGCGAAGCGTTGAGAGTTAGACAAGTCATTGATCTCACCTTTTAGTATGAGGCATTGTGCCTAACATACAATTTTACGCTTTTGCGGATACATCAAATCAAATATGGCAACCCCAGAGAAATCAGTTCAATCAAATCCTCTTGGCATATAGGCGGTCTTGGTGGCATTATGGCAATGTATAGGATGAAAGAAGACACTTAGATGGACACTAATAAAGGCTGGGGTGCTCTCGGATCATATGTGGATTTCCTTTTCATTTTGGGCACTTCCAACCTCTATCATCTCATTGCCATGGCTAGGGTTGGCCAGTAGCTTTGGCACCTATGTTTATATATTTGCAATCCTATGGCGTGGAAGTTGACCATTCATTGGATGAAAATTGGGCTAGAGCAAAAAAAAGAGAACCGAGGAGGCAAATTAAAGGTCCCCAATATAGCACATCTTTGGGTCAAGAAACAACCGGTGGGTTTGCGTCCTCGTGCGAGAACTTGCGTATGCGCATGGATAGTCTTGCTTTCCCCACACTTGGCGGTGGTGGTAGACCAAATTAGCATCTCACGATGGCACACACGATTGTCAGAGTGCCTCTCATATATATATGTTTTTTCGAATCTGTTTGTCCACGGCGAGCAATAGTATTATTAATTATATCGCTCGCATATAAGGCAACAAAATGCGGTTCAAATTATGCATGTTCTAGCATGTATAGATGAGTTGGGGAAGAAAGCGTTCGGCGTGACCCGCCCATGATAAGTTTCTTGTATTATAAATTAGTATTACAATATAAATGATGATGTCAGTCATCATTTAACATTTGATTATATTTTGACAAAATACATCTTTCCATATACTAAGATTTCTTTCTCCATTTGAAGAAGCTAAATGGTAGATCAATGCATCATCATGAGGCAGTTAGTTATACAAAACTTTAGGACTAAGAGGGTTTTCTATGAGCCACAAACCTCAAGATTTTCAGCTACATCAAAACTTAAAGTAGATTAGAACTATGAGCCACAAATGCCGTCTTCTTAAGACCAGACTACATGGATTCAGCTTTCTAACCTGAGTTCCAAGTGATCGATGAGCATTTTTCGACACTTAGGCATGCACTTAGTTCTGTCTTTTCTACCAACAAAGTCATCTGCTACCATTGATCCTCTCCATCTTCTTCCTATTTTGGGCAAAGAAAAGCATTAGAGGTTGCAATTTTCATGAAGAAGATAGATAGATAGATAGATAGATAGATAGATAGATAGATAGTATTTTTGAAGAAGGGACCATAATATTGAAGCCAGATTTACCCCATCCACATAGGAAGGTTTGGAGGTGAGAACTCCTGCATGAGAAACAACCCTAAATGTATATTTGTCCTATTTGATTGGAAGCTTCTCAAGTTTCGCAGAACCCTATGTTGTACTTAGCCAACATGTGAGGCGGAGTGTGGACTCTATGGGCATGTAGCTAGAGTTACAGCTCATGTTCTTTATAAAGGTTAGGCCATGATCTCAAAACTTCCCCTTGATACGTCCATGAAAATGCATTGAATGAACTTTAAAAGAGAGGTGGAAGAAGAGAGAGAAGCCCATAGAAGCAATAGCATACTATAAAACAAGAGCATTTTTTAGAGTCTGCTAATTACTATCTGACTATATATAAAATTATGCGAACCGGAAAAACTTTTGGAATTATCTATATTTTCCGGCTACGCTTTCCGGCGTGCACGTAGAAGCCATTTCGGAGCGTTTGAAGCCCCTGCTCTTGAATCCGCCCTCTTTTGGCCAGCCCTGCGCCTGAATCAGGTAGGGTTCTTTGCTAGCTATGATTTCAAGCATCAATTTGAAGTTTAATTGTTTCCTAGTGAATTTCGATTTGGATATGAAGCAGCGTCGGCAAGGCCTGGAGTTGCCCCAAATCCGAGCCCGTAATGCCCTTCTTGCCTATCATATACACAGAATGAAATCCGTCAGCTTCCATCGCCCAGCATAAAACAGACATGAATGAAGCCATGCATAACCCAGAATAAAATAGTCACCCATCTTGGGATTTAAAAAGCAGAAAGGTCCCTATTCTAGCTTGGGATATAAAAAATCCCCAGTAACACGATTTGCATTCTACCGTAGAAAATCCCTATTCAAGCTTGCAGATTATAAAACAAAGCAGTCCCTATTCACGCCTGCAGGTAAAAAAAAATGCCCTGTAGATTTGCATTACCAGAAAGCCCCTGAATGCTGTCTGGATTCTTTCACGTTAGTTTTTCTTTTCGGTGAGGATAGACGGAGATTATGGTGTTGAACGCTACTATTCATAATGGTGTCTGCCTCTGATGATATAAGTTTGTCTGCCTTTGCTTCTTCTTGCATTTGATAAAGAGGCTTGGGGTACTCTTGCTATCTTTTGAATGTGTACAGCCAAAGATTATGGTGTTCATAGCATAATATCCCGCACAGGCATGATACCAAAGACCAGGCAGGCATCTTTAACCCTTCCACATTTAGGATAGATATCAAGAATATTACTATTGATAATGATGTCTGGCTCATTTGTCACTAGAAACTGAAGAATTGTGTTTTGCCCTTGGATCTGGTTGTTAATCTATGACGATGGCCTGGGTATGGCATGATGCTCTTATTAGTACCACCGCATTAACAGCATATTACCAAAATGTTTGAAATAGTTGCTGTAGAGTCATTTTATAGCAATTATCTGACTAAATATAAGATTATGCGAACCGGAAATATTTTATTTTTGGAATTATCTATATTTTCCGGCTATCCTTTCCGGCGTGCACATAAAAAAACAGCGGCTTGCGTTTGCTCATTCCCACAACTTCGGCCGCTGCTAAGCCGCTGCTACAATTTGTTGATTCCGTTGCCCACAAAACAGATATATACAGAGTTTTCTGTGCCCAGGCCGATGATGGCGATTCTGAAAATTAAACACAGCCTTTACGGATCAATCCTTGAGAAATGGCCCCTGCACATGAAAAAGATGAGGGATTCAGGGCTAAAAGGTCTAAGCCGACAGCAATTTAGATGATAAGTACTGCCTTATTGATTCAGATTCTTCAGGTGCAACAGTAAAACCTTATCCAGGTTCTTACAGCTGCTTTGAGGCGTGCGAATCAGGGGACCAACAAGGCGTCTATTTTAGTATATAGAGTTACTCTGTAGTAAATTGTGACTGTAGCTTGCTCAAAACGTCTGATATGTCAACAACACATAGTTTTAGAATTTATCTGAGTTCTACGTATTGTGACGGACCTCTGGAACTGAAGTGACTTATGCAGATTGACGATCTATTCCAGAGGCAGTTTTGGACCAGTAACTTCTTTCATAACTTTTGTATGTTTTAGTGGACAGCAAGCATTTGCATTGGAGGAAGTTTTGCATCGTATTCCGATGCAATTTATTAGCAGAGTAGTTAGTTGGATGATGAATAATTTACCAGTGAATGAAACATCAATAATTTGTAACTTATGTATTCTTTAAGATTGTCAAATTGTGCACGTTGGTGTAAAATAACTAGTGTGCAAATATAGATACAGAAAGAGCAAATGGGAAGCACGAGAATTGCAGTTCCATAGTTGACGTTGGAGCACAAATTAGCAGAAGGTTTATACCTGTGTCACAGCTCACCTCACAGTGTCAATCTTGATCAATTGGCTGAGCTTTCCCGCGTTCGACACTCCAATTGCCAGCCATCAATGTCAATGGGTATCTGCTTCATCTTCTCATCTTTGAGCCTTTAAATGCAAATAGAAAAGAATTATATTAATGACAGACTTAAGCCATTACTGCTTTTTTTGGAACAATTGCAAATGCTGGCAAATAGGATATTTGACCATCTCTGCTGCTTATTGTTTTTGTAAATGTGGTCTGCTGCTCAATGGATCTTAATTTGAAGTGTGCAATTGGTGAATAGCCCATTCTGAACAAACTAATCTTCACTTATTTGGAAGCCGTTCTCTGTTCTCTGGTAGAATTTTGGTAAGTTACCAGGGAATGTAAATGGCGCCATGATGGGCTGCACTGGGTTTAGAATCAATAAACTTGTGGGAGATTGTTTGGACATTTCATTTATTCTTGAAATAGTTGTCCTTCATGTTTAGCATCTTAATATAGTGTAATTTTTTTCTCAAGTTCTGCGAGCCTTTGAAGAAGCAGAGCATGAGGTAAATATGCCTAGTTAACTGCAGGTTCCATACTACTTAATTTGGCATATCGTTTTGCTTCTCTTTCACCTAGGCAATAGTTGCAAATGCACAACATTGAAATGCCCATGAGACTTGCTTGAGCATGAGGTAAATATACCTAGTGAACTGTGTTTTAGGTTCCACACTACTTAATTTGGCATGTCGTTTTGCTTCTCTGTTATTGAGGACCGTTAACTCCTCATATTGGCACAGTGAGATAAATATCAGAATATGGGAACATTATCTGCGAACTGACCATTTTCGGCACAATGATTAAATGACAACCTTTGCTACGTTGGTGCTATTTTTAAAGGTGTGAGAATGGGCAGAAATATGAATTTAGCTTATTCACCATAGGGTAATACGATGAAGCCGATATTTTTACTTACTCTTGGCCCACATTCACTAGTTGCAGGCAACTATGTGAAGGCAAGCCCACCCTCAAGTACGTCTGTCACAGACTACAACAAACGTCGTCTACAGAGAACTCTTACCATAAAAAAGGTACGCATAATTAAAAAAAAAAAAAAACATCCCATTACACTCCACGCCGATGATATAGGCAGAGCACCCATGCCTAAAAGTGCCTATATCATGGGCATTGCGTTCACGGTTATACCTGGGTTCAACTCCCAGGGATGCTAACAAAATGCAAAAAAGCAATTAACACTCAAAAGAATATTATTGCACATATCCCAAGAAAAAAAAACCCAACAACAAAGGTGTTGGCTCTGCCAACGCTAAATTCTTGTATATAATAAAAAAAGGCTCAAAATCTCAGTGAATTATTTGAGGCAATCATGGATAAAGATATGCATATAATGCAACATATAGACTAACTCAAGCAATGAGCTCCAAATGACTCTCTTTACGTACTCGGGCTTGTGAGTGATATGGAGTAATTGGACCCTATACTTGAGCCATGGACTTAAGTCTGTATATAACACAAATTTGTGAACCATATAGAGCTAAAGTAATAATATAGAGAATAAGCTTGCGTGTATTGAAGATCAAGTAACGGACTTGAGTCCGTGAAAATCACTCAAGTTTAAACTGCGAAGTCAAATTTACAACTATATGAAACCACTTGTGATAAAAGGCAAAACTTAGTTGACATGTACCTTGAGTTGTACTATGAAGTCTACGAATAGAATGAATAGAATAGAATAAAATAGAATAGAATAGAATAGAATATAAGTCTATAAGAGGGAACAGGTTATAGACCCAAGTCCTAACCTTGTGGAGGATATAGAGGCAATACATAATTTACAATATTCTATAAAGCATAAATATCATTGTATTTTTGGAATCTATGGAACTACACCAATTTATTTCACCGTGAATGTGAAAGTCATTTTTCCAATCGTGATATAGCAAAAATGGGAAGAAATAGCGGGATTGCTTACCTTCCGCGGTGCTCGATCGGCTCCCCGAAGCAACTAGAGCGCTAACCGGGTTCGCCCTAAGCGACCCCAAAAATTCGGGCCAGCTTAACCTGGCCGGATTCCGCATCTAACCCGGCACAAAATGACGGGTGGGAGCGCCACGGTGAGGGATCTCGCTGGCATTGCTACCGGGTTACTGGCTTAACCCAAACCCGGTCACTCCGGCAGATGGCGTACACGGCGCATCGGCGGTGGTGAAGCCAGAGCATTAATTGTGCCCCTCGCCGGTTCCGCTTAGGCGAACCCACCGGGCGGGGTTCACACGGCGTAACCGGCGAATGGCGGTGGTGCGTAGCATTTATCAGGCTCGCCGCTCGCCAGCGAACCCACGCGAAGCCGACGGGGTGGCATTAATTGTGCCCCCGCTGATTCAATTTGAAGAGGCGAATTTGAAGAGGCCGTTAGTGCAAGAACAAGGTCGCTCCTAGTCTCGCTTTATAAGGGCGCTTCTCTACACTATTTACGATCTTTCTCATAGTGCCGCTACCCCTTTCTTCTTTTTGGATCCGTTTCTATTTCTCAAACATGGCCCTATGCGAGAGGATCTCGCCTTTCTCGACATTCTCGCATTCGGCTCTGCTAATGCAAAGAAATCACGTTTGGTAAGTTTCTAATGCGTATAGCCGCAATTTCAAAGCCGGAATGCGATTATCACGCCTCTCATCAAAATTCCCGCCCCAAGATTCAGAGCGGAGTTGAAGAGGAGGAGGGCTTGGAGCAAGAGCGGAGTTGTGAAGAATAGAATAGAATAGTTTTTTAACGTCCCACGAGACCAAAAGGTCATGGGACCCATACAATGGGCTAGTACAATCATTACTACTAGGATTAAAAACTCCATGCCTCGAAAGGTTTTCAAGGGAAAACCTTTGCAAGAATGATGATACTAGAAAAGCGGAGATAATGACTACTGAGGGCTCAGTAATTGCAGATGTTTATCTAGAACCTCAAGTATGTATAATGCCAAGTCATGCACGATGGTGCTCCGAGAAGTTGTGGAAGCGTGGAATGGAATGCTAAGGTCAAAAAATGATTCCCACTATCTCAAAAGCGTGGCAACTCGAAAGAGTATGGCTTTCATCTTCAATAACCCGTGAATCGGCAAATGCATAATATAGTCTCGCCAACAATTCGCGTCCGCCCCATCTACATGTCTCAATCCAGTGAGACTGTGGGACCCCGTCGCGAATTGATGCAATAGCTACAAGCTTGTTCCCGACAATGAAGCAAGCAAATAAGCTTGGGGCCCCGTGCCAAGGTGGGATTTATGTGTGCATGATAATGACCCGCCACTTGGGCCAAAGTAATCGGCCCCGGATCTTTTGAGAAAAACGACCATTGAGATATTGTTGCAAAAGCTCGGGATCGAATCGGCAAGCATCGCGCGCTTCTCGCTGTTTGCCCCAATCCGCAAACCATGTAGTGCAATGCTCTTTCCAACATCGCTTCAAACGCCGAGGAGATTCAGCCATGGCAAGTGCAAGAACAGATACCTAACATCATCCATGTGGTGCACCTTGCGCATATAGTGGAGATGGCGCTCATGGCGAATGTTGAAGAGGCCAAAAACCCGCCTCTTGTAAAAGAATAGCATAGGGCACCGTTGTTTTAACTCCGAGGTCGTAAGTGAGAAAGGACTTTTGCACCCGCTCCAAGCTCTCCCAAGCACTAGCACTAATGGCGTGCCCCCACACTTCGTAATCATACAAGAAAACAGTGCTCTACCAAAGCCCAAACAAGTGGGCTTTCCGTGGGGCCAATCATGAATTTCTCACAAAAAAACAATTGTTTTGCATTGCATAGAGTGCTCTCCATCCAGCAAACCACCCGCTTGGTAATACATTGTTCCCAAAGTGTGTTCTTACGTTGCATTCTACACCAAGATACTTGTAGCTATCTACAACTTCAACTTCAAGGCTATCATAGTGCATAGGGGAACATTGTGACGAAAGATTGAACTACCAAAAGCTTGGTCTTTTGAGATTAACACGCACTGTGTTCTCACGTAAACCGCGGCAGAAGCATGTAAATGTTGCCGCATACTAGCAGCGGTATGTGCCGGTGAAACATCATCAACATACATAAGTTGCTTAATGATATAGTGTGCCAAATGTGGACCTCCTCCGCCATGATTATCAAGCCATTCTTCCAACCGATCAATGTACAAGCCAAAGAGTGTAGGAGATAAAGGGCAACCCCGATGAACTCCAATATTGCTAGTGATTTGAGTACCGATGTTGGAAATTTAGCAAAAACCCTTTCATAGAGCCGATAAACCGTGATTTTGAAGATCTTGTGGAACCCTGCGCCTGCAGTTAGCCCGCCAAAGAAGCTCGTGGTAATCAGATCAAAAGCGTAAGTAAAATCCACAAAGCATATATAGAGGTCTTGTTTCAAACTTCGACTATGTTCAATAAGCATGCAATGTGAAAATATGGTCTATTGTAGAATGGCATGGACGAAAGCCCCCGCCTCGCCCTACAAAGACGCATACACCGATGTTCTCGCCCATGATGTCAATCGCTTCTCAAGAAGACCGGCTAAGAGCTTTGAAAATATGGAACTTACCATGATCATGCGATAATTAGAAGGGTCATGCTTATCACCTGCTTTGTAAATTGGTACGACCTTACATCGACAAATTTCAAGTTTCGCAAGCCTTCTTGCAAAGCTTGAAGAATAGCTATGGCTACTTTGGATTTTCTTGTGAGCGAATAATAATTTGAAGTTTTAAGATGGTCTGTTAGATTGAAGGTATTTGAAGAAGGATTTCCGGAGGCTTTTCTGTATGTGTTTGTTATTTTAAGAGGTTGGTTTTTCCTGGATTCTAAGCTTCATGTTCTTAAGGCAATGGATTTAGCTAATCGCTCTTCATGTATGGCATTGTGGTACCGATTCATCTCGGTGGGGTTCAAATCCCCATTTTCACATGTGAATATGTATAGCGGTTTTGAATTTGTATTACTTTCCAGTGTTGTGTGTACGAGCATCTGGTTCTAACTTGAACTATAGAGCAAAGCAAGCACGAGCGTGTGCTTCTGAAGTACATGGCACAACACAATGTTGCTTTCAAATTTGGCAGGGGTTTAGAGTTTATGCCTGCAAAGCCTGTTTATGTTCGTTGTGGTAGATCCGTCTAGTTCTCAGCAGTATTATTCATGTTCTCATTCTCATGTGTATTGTATAGTGTACTTTGGCTTATAATATGGTTTTGACAAGCATTGGCTGACGTGGAAAATGGGGTTTGGTCCCATCTTATTTTTGAATGAACGGTCCTAATTTCATCTTATTTTTGAATGAACGGTTCTAATTTGTGGATTTGGCATATGCCATGGAATATTCTATGGATTGATGACTAGGGTTGGACGAGTATGAGGGTTGGACGAGTATCAACAGGGCTCCACGCTAACGCGTGTCTCCCTGCTTCCACCTCCAGAATGTCACTTAAAGTGATATTACCTTGACGTGGAGACCACTTAGTCATCCATTCTATGACACGTGTCAAACATCCAACGGCTAAAGTCAAGAATATTAGTGAAAAAAAAAATAGAATGTAAGTAAAAGTAGAATGCAAGTAGATGGAGATTCTTGGAAATGAAACTTGCCACATGGCAATATCTCATTGGACAATGGGATAGAATGGAGACTAAGTGGTTTTCACATATACAAGAATGACCTTTTTGCCTTTATTCCAAGAAAGAAATAGGGGCAGATGCCTGGAATGTTGGCATAAAAAAACTATCTCATGTCAACCTTTTCTAACCTGCTTCCCGTAAATTACTTATGTTCCATCACAAATGCCTTCATCCTTCTACGATCCTTGGTATCTTTTAGATCCAACATTAGGAAGTAGAAATGTGCCATGGACGATGAAAGACTAGATTAGATTAATAGATGTGGGGCACCTGGTTCACTTGATGATGATGTTGTAAGTTAGGGTTTTGCTATGTGGTTGCCCTTGCATATTTTTGTTTGATATGTTACTAGAATGTTTGGGTTGAAGATACTTTTACCCTAGTTTTGGGTATCCTGGAGAAAACAATCCCAAAGTCTGGATCCCGGTTGTTTCCAACGAGGTGCATTTTTCGCTTCCCCTTCCCCCCGATCTCCAACAACTCCACCACCCTTCAATGATCTCATCCGTCCATGTAACGGACCCATGGAAGATCGCTCAAGTAGATCTTGGTGTGGCATTTCTTGATACCATAATAAGAGGGTGGGATAGATTTCCCGTAAATATTCGATTGTTTTGGCCAGTTGGTTAGGCTGGGGTGTTAAGGAACGTTGCATTTGGTATCAGAGCAGGGCTCAAGTCCGAGTCTCCATGGGGCCACAAAGACATGGATGTTATATGATACGTAATGTTGCCTGGAGGGGATGTACGATGTTGGTTGTGTTTGTAGTGGAAGCATGATGCTCGAGGACGAGTATAGTTCTAGTGGAAGAGATTGTAACAGACCCATGGAAGACCGCTCGAGTAGATCTTGGTGTGGTGTTTCCTGATACCACTATAAGAGGGTGGGATGGATTTTCCATAAATATCCGGATGTCTTGTATTTAATTAAAGTGGGTCTCATTCCATTCCCACTTTTTTTTGGAACCCTATTATTTTACACAAAAAGAAGCTGGGAAAATTACTCCGACTCGAAAACTGTCCATAATTCGAATATTTGTCTATTAGTGTGGATCCAAGCTTTCTCCCAGTTTTCTCGGATCGCGAGTCGGTACAACTCAAATAAAGGAATTTCATTACAGATTGAAACCAAAGTTGTAGTTGAAAAAGAATTTTTATTAATAAATGGAATAAATACAATGTATTTTACATCGGACGCAGAGACCATGGCGGTCTTGCTGTCACTAAAGTTACATCATCGTGGTAGGTGGTCCACCTTAGGGGATTAACGTGCGGGGCTTCTTCTTGCCGTCTGTAAGCCTTGGGGGCAACCTGAAGAATGTGGAATGCCTCAGGACACGAGGAGGTGCCTCAGGAGCCACCCGCTGACCTGTCCACCCGATTTCTCCACTCTCCTCCCGCAGCTTTTCGTCGAATATGCTCCTTCCCCAACCTCCGTGGATGTCATGCAATGCTTGCAAGATGCTTTGAGCTTTCTGGACTTGCGAAATTTTCTTCCTCTCTTCTTCATCCCTTGAGGTCACATAGCGTCTGCAATCACGAGCTAGCTTATCCCAAAGGCCGGGTAAGAGTATAGCGTGAGCGGAATCTGTGCCAGAGCGGGATCTCTGCCGCCTTGAGCGGGCTCTGTGCCGCCTAGAGCGGTCTCTGTGATGCCTGAACGGGATCTGTGCGTGAGCGGGATCTGTGCCTGAACCACCTGGAGCAAGGAGAGTCCATGATGAACAATTACGGTGCCATTAGTCAAAACGAAGAAAAGAATGGAGAATTCAAAATACAATGGAGAACATTCATTCCATATAGCTGCATCCAATCATGTGACAAGTAGTGCCTTTCTCGACTCGCGAGTCAAGAAAGGCCCTGGAAAGTCAAAGTACAACCATTTTCATTACAGAATATGGCTGCATCCAATCACACAAGGAAGTATACAAATGGTCTCGTGAATGGGACAAGCAGTGCCTTTCTCGACTCACGAGTCGAGAAAGGCCATGGAAAGCCAATATACAACCGTTATCATTATAGAATATGGCTGCATCCAGTCACACAAACAAGCATACAAATGGTTTCATCAATAGGACAAGCATGCCTTTCTCGACTCGCGAGTCGAGAAAGCCAACGAAAACTCAATGTACAAGTATATTCATTACAAAATATAGTACATTTGTTCACGTGTCTTTACAAAATTCACACAACTTTGCTATCTGAAAGCAGAGGTCACTCTTCTTGATCACCATAATATTTGTCGTCCATAGCCCTCATGATCGCGCTGCTCTCTAGATCGACCTGCTTGAGGTTCGGATAGTTCCTAATCACATCGGCCACAAGAATGGAAAACAGGGATTCTGCCAAACAGGGATACTCTTCTGGTCGATAACTCTTGGCAATGATTGTATTGTGCGAGTTATGATAGCACTTGTAGGCGGAGTCGTCTATGATCAGCGTGTTGTGTTTGTTAAAGTCCTGGTATGCTTCGTGAACCTTTTCCAGCCTTTTCACCATAATAGGCTTCCCCTTTGTGATGACTGGATCGAGGTCTGACACATGCTCGACCCTTTCGTTTCCCCAAACGAACTTCAAAACTGGAAGGCCGAGAACACCAAGGACATTGACAACATTTTTCTTTGCCATACAAGACCATATGGCCACTTCGAATCCCTGTTGCAGGCATCATTCAATAATTTCCTTTGCTTTAGGCCGAGGATACACGATTTTAGACCCCACTTTTATCGGCTGCTGCGAGGTGTTAAGCTCGGGGACTTCACCATCGTGGTATACTGCAGCTAAGACTCCATTGATGTCAAAAATTATAAGCTTGGTGGGACCTCGATCCCTCGCTTTGAGTTTGGCTCACCAGATTTCCTCTTGATCGATCCATATGCGGATCATTATTCTTTTCAGTCCTTTCTTGCCGGGCCGCACTATCTTGTTCTTGATCGCTTTTTGATGCAAGATTCCTCCTCGATGAACTGAACCGGCCGAGATCCTGATAGTGACAATGATCCGGATTGGTTGCGCCGATGTCCCCGAATGATGAAAGACGCCGCCATTTAAACGAGGTTCTCGACTCACGAGTCAAGAAAGGAAAAAGTTAAAAGACTCGGAGGTTTTTTCAACTCGCGAGTCGAGAAACCCTCCGAGAGCAAAGTGAACTCACCTCAATCTCAGATTCTCCATTATTTATTCCGCAGCAATCTCGTCTAAGCCTTGGACATCTCCGTCATCTTTATCACTGGCCGGGCCGGGCTTTGTCTCCCTCATCTTCGCCCCATCGCCTCCGGATGTCTTCCTCTCTTTGAAATGCTCATGAAGCAGGTCCAGGTATGACCGAATGGTTTCAACCATGTCCTTGTTCCCAACCACGGATATTGATTTCATTCCATATAGCATAGCCCCTTGAGAGAACAGGCCATTCATGTACCACTCGCATACAATTTGATCTTCCTCGATCAAGCTGGTTAAGAAGTACTTGATAACTCTTGGCCGGATAGGAATTCTATCTATTAGACCTGTCGCACCATCAGTGCTGACTTTGTCAATCAATGGCACATCCTCCACCCTTCCAGGGTTCCATCTGCTCTTGAGAAATCATGAACTTATCGAGATAGTAGTGCTCGCTAGACCACCACTTGTCCAGGTCTGCAGCCGATCTTGAAACCATAACCAAAATATATTGGCAAAACTTGGGGCCTTCGGCAGGCCAAGTCTACACTCATGTTCCAGTTCGTATATGGAATACAAGATCTTGTTGGTGAAGTTAATATCAGCTGCCCATTGTGACACAGTTGTCTGATTGCCCGACATGCAAAAGATAAGGAAACATAAAGTATCCAGCTCGGTCATGTCCAGACACGTCTTGTACCACTGCTCAATGTCAGCTTTTTCATAAAATAGGGTGGGGTCTTCGATCATATTCATGGCAAATAGTGCCACGGGCCCAGGTGCCAGTTCCAGACCACCAAACCCCTTGTGTCCCAAGGTTACCAAGAAGGGAGGGGAGCTGGTCTTAAATGGGACCACCCCGAATCCAAGCTTCCGCTTTAGAAGTGCCATAGCACGTTCAAGAAAGGGGGTGGTTTTGACGTTACGCTTTAACTTCGTGTTGATGTAGGGTTGACATAGCCGGTTCAACTCCTTCATGTCTTCCTCATCAAGCGCAGCCTTCTCCTTATAATAATCAAAATCATGGCATGCATTGGATGCAACATTGCAAAACTCTGTGATGCCTTCTTCCAACGCACGCCGTCTCTTTAGGACTGTGGCATAATCCTTCGCGTCCTGCATTTTAGAACTCCTAGTCTTCCTTAACAGGATTGTTCCATCCAGGATTCTGCCCTGGAGGGTCAAGCGTGTCTTTGTCCGTCAGGCCCTGTATCCTTTTCATGAACTGCTTGTCGAACAACTTTGGGTCCGGCCTAGTTGACAAGTCTCCATTGCTGTCCTTAAGCTTGCCTCTTGTCCAAAGAGCCCATATCTCAGTCCAATTTTCCCAGACCGCCTCAGTGCATAGAATGAGGTCATATTGGTCAGATAGAGACTCCCTGCCCTTTCTTGGTGTTCTCTTCTTCTTCTCATCTTCATCACCCCCCTCATCATCTTCCTGACCTTCCAGAAGAACATATTTGCAGAGTTTCTCGAAGGTCTTCCACTTATCCGAGGGAGCCCTGTTTCCTTTAGGCCGCTGAGGACAACCCAATGCTTTCCACTGTTGCCGAGCATGTATGATCTGGTCAGGATACGGGCTGCAATCAATAAATGGAACAATGTCAGAGCATGGAGGAAGTACATCCACAGGGTTTCTCGACTCGCGAGTCGAGAATACTCATAAGGAAATGAAAAAGGGAGGATGCAGGGGCTTTCTCGACTCGCGAGTCGAGAATACCGACAGGAGAGGAGAAAGCAGAGGAAGCCATATAGAGTCTTTCTCGACTCGCGAGTCGAGAAGGCCAGAGTGAAAGCATCGCGCATTCCCAAATCTTGCCTTTACGCCTCTTTGAACGATGGAACTTAGAATATGAACTAAACTACATTGCCCAAAGAGGCGGAGAAAGAAAGATTGGGAAGGCTCGATGCTTTCACTCACCAGCCATTAATCTCTAATGGATCCTATTATGCTTGTTTTATGTTCTCCTCTGGGTATTCTCGACTCACGAGTCGAGAAAGCCAGAGGCATAAAGGAAAATAGAGGATTCGACGTCTTTCTCGACTCGCGAGTCGAGAAAGGCCCCCCGTCCTCTTTTTCCCTTTTGCCTGAAGCTTTCGACCAAGCGAGTCGAGAAAGTCACGATCCTCTACTTTCCCAGAAGGAAACAAAAAAAAGGAGGATGCAGGGGCTTTCTCGATTCGCGAGTCGAGAATACCCACAGGAGAGGAGAAAACAGAGAAGCAGAGTGAAGGCCAGATTATAAAGCATCGCCAAGATTCCCAAAGCTTTGCTTTCACGCCTCTTTGAACGATGGAACTTAGAATATAAACTAAGTTACATTGCCCAAAGAGGCGGGGAAAGAAAGATTGGGAAGGCTCGATGCTTTCACTCATCAACCATTAATCTCTAATGTTTTCTCTATCCCTCTGGGGTTTCTCGACTCACGAGTCGAGAAAGCCAGAGGAACACAAGAAAGCCGATTTGAGTCTTTCTCGACTTCGCGAGTCGTGAGAAAGCCCCCCGCCCTTCTTTTCCCTTTTTGCCTCTCGCTTTCGATTCGAAGAAGTGAGTCGAAAAGCCCCCCGCATCCTCTACTTTCCTTTTTTCTCTGGGCTTTCTCGACCAGAAAGCCCCCGAACCCTCTGTTTCCTCTGTTCCTCGGGGGTGTCGAGAAACCCCCGAGGAACAGAGGAAACAGAGGATTCGGGCTTTCTGCAAGGAAGCTCATGGTGGCGTGTCCGCCGAGAGAACTCCTCGCACTCGCTTGGAATATCTGTCCCCTGATCCTTTTATGACACTTCCTTTTCCGCTCGCAACACTTGCGCCGCTCCACCGGAATGCTGCCGACCGTCCACAACCCAAAACCTCACATCTTTTCCCTTCAGGTCTTCCTCAGTGGTCCACCTGAACAACTCACCGGTAGCTCTGCTGAATGGTATGACATCCGCAGGCATTGGATCCGCAATGGGATGACGCACCATGAGGTTCAGAATCTCTAACATGTGTGCTGGATTAAATTCCCTGTGGTTGAACAGGACCGCATCGCCAGTGCAAACCTTCAACCGTCTTATGTCCAGCAGCAACTTGTGTCCAATTCCCAATGGATAATATTGAGTCAGCCCCTCCATCTTTTGGGCCCCTCTCTGTGATTTTCTTATCTGGTCATCTGGATCCAAGAATTGGGACATCTGCAAAGTATGCACAGGAGGACGGATAGAGTGGTCAACCTAGAAACAAAACAATGTGCATGTAGGCCGAACATTCAGAATAGAAACAACAATATATAAAGTAGAACAAGACTATGCATAACTTGCCAATGGGTGGGAGGGCCATTGATCCCTAGGAATAGCTGCCATTTTTGTTCTTGACGAGCTTCTCTTAATTGACACAATTCCTTCCTCTATCTGCAAAGTTGTGCTAGGCTAAGATCCTCCTGGACTGAAAAGATGGTGCTTTTTAAATGATTGCCGTGCTGCACTATATGGAGCACGGGAAGGGCATCCCAAAAATGAACTAGAAGATGTCGAGGTGGTGATGTCGTCTGCCTATATGTGCTTCACCTTGGTGAAAAATCTCAATGCCTCATCTCGAGCTAAGCAATCATTGTTCTCCTCAATACCAACAACATGCAAGTTCAGGGTTTGGCTACTTATTGTAATTCTGCAACAAATCCATCTCGAAGGGGGAAGTCTCTGCATGTCCAGTCTGCAACAATTCTTCAGATGAAGTCTATGTCTATCATGTCTACATTATCCGATGTTGGTTGTGCAGACATACATGTCTTGGTGGGTACTGTTGGTCAGATACTAATATCACCTGTTGATATCAAGACTAGCTCTAGGAGTTGTATTCATCTACTTAAAGGCAACAGTACAAAGGCCCTTGTAATGTTTGTGTCTGAAAGGATCATATGAATCTTGAATAGGATTACAGGTGCATCCAAAGCATCCAAGACCATGCCTATATCTCGTTGAACCACTGGCGAAGGGGCTTGTGCACTTTGTGCCATAATAGGACAGTGGAAACACCTAAATTTAGAGTTGTATCGTGATGTTTTATTGGGATGTTGCAAAGTCATTGGTCTTATTGATGCATAATATTCGGCGATGCCAAATCAACTCACTTGATTCAAAACACGTGTACCTATCGTCTTTTATGAGAATCATTACTTTCAGCATACAGTACAAAGGAAATGCAAATGCATTGAATAAAGCACGTGTAACTTAAGATTCTTCTGGAAAACTATTGCTTAATGCGAACAAAACTAAAAACATGGCTTCCAACAATTTTTTTTTTTTTTTTTAAAAAATAGAAGAACTAAGTCTCTCAAGAACCGAACAAAAGAATTTTCTCAAGGACTATTATATTTACAAAAAATGTATATGACAAGAATGCTACCAACAATTTTTTGAAGTGCTAATATTTTTCAAGTCGCCCTTCCATAGACAATCTAGAATAGTTGGCACCTTGATCAAATTATGAATATGTTTTATGAGGGAAACCATGCTAATATAGCAATTCCTTTTGACCCAACCCCAACTTTCAACCTCTTCATTTAGCCTTCACTTCCTCCCTAAAATCACCCTCTTCATCTAGCCTTCAATTCCTCCCTAAAATTGTCCGCCCTCTTTGCAATTTTTCTAAGCAAATTTTATCCGCATTGAATTAAGCGAATATGTTCTTCTAATGAGAAAGAAACGCTAGACACCCCCGAACATGCATAACTTTGCCGAATTATCTTTGTGCAACCAACCCAAATGCGTAAAAAATTGATCCATGACCTTATGGTATGCTTTTTTGCTAGTCTCTTTTTCTATTAATTCACTTTGAAGTACATTATTCCTTTATTAGTCACTCATATATATGAAGCCAATCCACTCCTAGTGCAATAGCACTTGTTTTCATTTAAGGACATCCAATTTTAGTAACAATCGACAAAAACAATGCATGAATAGAGTTAAAACTTCAGTAGACAAGGATCCAACCAGACAAAAATTGCCAATCTTAGTTCTATCTTTACACAGCAAGCCGATGGTTGGCATATTCGGCTTACCTCCCACTGGAACAAAGATTTCTCCTCTATTACTCATTCACAAAAGGATTTTGATGCTGCTCAGGAGAAGACTTCTGATGCTTTTGATGCTGCTACGACGCAGACTTGTGATGCGGGCCATGGAGGTAACGCTGTTGTTGGAGCAACGGGGAAGAATAATGCTTTTGAGATGCCCGAGCCTTTCCATGGTTCCAGTCATAATAGTGAGTTCTTCGTTGAAGTATCATATTCATTTAGTTCGATTTCCTGGACGCGGCACTAAAACGAGAATGGGACTATCAATTTGCATCATAGAAAGGTATGATTTGTTCCTTACAGGATTTAGTGCAGAAACAAGTTGACAGACCTCACAAAGCAAATGGCATTCCTCAAAAAAAAGTCTGTTGTTGACATGACATTGCTATGCAATGAGAATGCTTTCCTTAAAAAGGATGATTGGTAAAGGAAGATGGATGCTAATGTGGCACAAAATTCTACACTTAACAAGGATGTGAATGGGTTACGATTGGAAATTGATGCTGGTAATGTTACTGTGGTACATTTGGCAGCTGATGATGCGATCTCAGCAGCATGCACGTGATGAGGCAATAATACTAGCAGAGCATTCTCAGCAATTGGGTACCTTAATGCAGATTACAGATACTTTTCCATGCGTGCATTCGAGAGGTCTCTAATTCTTGTGCTAAACAAGTCATACCATGTTATAAAAATAGATACCCCCAAGATATGCAAATGGCCACGGTGGGCAAAGGTATTCGCTCGGATCATGTCTAGGTACTCCTTTCCGTGTTGGATATAATGGAGCAAAAATATATTGCACCGATGAGAAAATACGCCCACGAAGATTCAAAGCAAAGCGTAATCCAATTTGCCTTCAAGATAAGCTTGTGGCACCGGTGCCGTTGCCCCCCCCCCCCACCCCCTTCCCCTCCCCCACCCCCAATGCTTCTAAGAACTATGCACAAAGATATTAGAGAGCAATGAACGAGAAGTTTGAGCTTCGCTATCGTCAATGTAATTTAGTGATAAGGGGATTGCCCGAGGAGGTGTCAGAGAATTTGGAAAGCAAGATCCAGCTATTGATCTTAAGTAAGATGAACTTTTCTCATGCAGTTCTTGTCAAAAATCCTTATCGAATTGGAGTCTTGACTTCTGAACGCCCTCACCTTGTAAAGTTTTCGGTACTGAATATGTTGGTCAAGCTAGACATTCTTAAACAGGATACCAAACTAAAGGTACATCTATTTACATGGATGTGGATCTTACACTTGCTCAACGAAAAAAACAACACAAGCTTTTGCAAGGGGTTTCCAATCCAATATTAAAAGAGCTGGTGAAATGGTCGCTTTGATTAGAGGAAAGTTACAGATTATTAGACCTCCACATGCCACATTTGTTGAGGTTATTGTAAATGCTTCATCTAGTGGTGCTGGTATATTTCATACAATTGTATTTCCAACTCTTGGAGAGTCTTTACATACTATCTCAACTCATACTCTGCTAGTAGTAGGGGCTATGATGTCCCACAACATGAAGCAATGGAGATTACCACTTTGGATGATACACCACTCCTACTAGTGGCAAATAGAATTTGTGTCTTCGGTTGGTATCCTGGAACTACAGAGGATTTCCATGGAAAAGGGGAAGCAGTAACATGGATGCCAACTGGAATCTCCAACAACTTGATGGCCTGTCCATGAGCAAGTAATTTTCATATATAATTATGAACACATGCCAGAGTCGGAGTATCCAATGTCCATAAAGCTGTACACTTCTGCCACCCCACAAGGACACCGAAAGCCAGTGAGAAAGTGTCTAAGAGCAATTTGGCAGCTTCTAGATTCTCAGCATTAGCGACCAGGAAGAGGAACGTGTCGTCTGCATATTGATTGCAAAACTCTTGTGTGCCATCCTCCATTGCGAGACCATGGAGAACCAAAACAATCAGCCTGATTGAAGATGATTGGTAAGAAAGGAATCCATGCTATCACCACCCCTGCACTAGCAGAATCAGCTGCCGCGATAAGGACATTAAACCTTCGATCAATCATATCTGCAAGCTTTGCTACGTCTCCCTTGCGATACTTGTGCTCTTGGAGACATACAAACTGAGCATCCAATCTAGATAAGTAGAAAGAAATATGACTCTGTTTGAGGGGGGAGGAGGCTACCCCTTGAACATTCCACGAAACTAATAGCATTGACCTTGTTATAGGGCCAATTCAGATGAGACCGCTGGCATCTCCAGGGAATTTCAGGTTGTCTCCTGGGCATCTGGCATGGCAGTAACCTCATCAACCAAATCAGCCCACTGAAGCATATCAAAGTGATCACAGTGGGATGCAAAGGAAGGAGCAGAGTTATGTGAAGCAGGAACTAAGAGCTGGGATGCAGAGAAGTTAAATCCCTTAGATAATTTTTGTTGTTGACGAAGAGTGATGGATGTTTTGGTGGTGTGTGGATATCGTGTTGATCAATATCCATGTACTGTCCACGAGCCTCTTCAATTTGCTCTTGCAATCTCTGAATCTCAGCTATCTTAACATTTGGTGATCCGTAGGCTGAGGTGAGGGAGCCGCAAATCGAAAGAGAAGGGGGCTCATAGGGGCGTGAGAGATATCCATTGAGGTGGAGCTGATCTAGGAGCATGGAGTGCCAAAGGAGCGTATGGAGGACCTGGCGGGTGAACCTTGCGATATTGAAACCTTGCGATATTGAGCAAAGAGAGGGGCTTCATGAAACATGAGGGCTAGCTCAGGACCATTCAACAAGGACAGCTTAAATGGAAAGGAATATGGGCATGCTCTGGACAACAATTGTTTGAGGCAAATCATGACAAATGGGCCTTGCAACACAAATCTTAGTTATGCCATTGGTTATGGAGTGTTGCAAATGCAGCCCAATCTCATTAGCAATGGCGTAAAATGAACTTGGAATCCCAGAGCTCGGGAGGAAATCTTCAATAGCAAACCGAATGGGGGCACGCCATGCATCCGGCTTAGCTGAAAGGATCCAGAACATACCGGGCCGATAGAGCAAGAAGTGTTTTCAAAGAGAATCAACACCTCGCTCTATGAGTTGAACATCCGCTCAGAGATTCAAACATGAAAAGAAAGCAACGCTGATCTTTTGCCACAAGCTTGATAGATTGATAAGCAGAAGTCCTAGCTTGTGATGGTGCCCATATAGCTAAGATCTCATGTGCTTCAGTCCAAGAAAGGGCAAGGACAGAGATGGAGCCCCTGTCTCAATTGAGCCGGCCCCATTCGTGCCATTAGAAGACGTATTGGGCAACACTAAAGGATTGAGGTGCACCAAAGAAACCAAACTCTCAGGAGCCGAAAGAGCGTGCCATTTTGTGTGCATCACGTACACTTATTCTGGGAGGATCTACAGCATATTCTTTTTCAATTCCACCATGTAATATGATAGAACTACCAGAAGAACATTTTGAAGAGCTGCGACTAGATCGTGGCATCTCCATCAAAAGGGAGCCGAGGTTTCAGAGCTGAACAGTCCTTCTCAACAGGCTAATCTTTGAAAATATTAAGCACCATTGGATGGAGTACTCAAAGAGCTTTCCAAGAGGCTTAAACACGCCCAAAATTGCCACCAGATGCAGAAGTTATGACCAAAAGAAAATTGCAGCCAAAACCTTGCACCGCCAAAAGAGGGTTGGGATTGTCAGGTGGAATCTTTCCACCAAACAAATGTAATCACCATACGAATCATACACCAACGGAAAGTCATGTGACAAGCTTTCCAAAGAGCCCAAGAAACCCAAATCTGACATTGGAATCCCGAGCTATGAGCAAAAGAGCGGGGCTGAAACCCTAGCGCCCTCACGAGCCCGGAATATTTGAGCTTTAACATCTTTCAATTTGCCTCTTGACAAAGTATGACACCTTTACTATCAATTTGACTTTGTCAATTCACCATTAGTTTTATTGTTCTCATTACCAATTGTGCTGAGAGTGTAATTCTGTACCCTTGCATGAGGTTTATTTGCATCACTCTCTAATTCATATGTTCTTTTTACTAGAATCTTGGTGTTTGCCTTAACGTACATCTTCAGATTTATGGTGTAGGATCTGAAATACAGCCAGAAATACATTTCCTCTATTGTTTGTAGTTGCAAAGGGAAAGATCCACTATATGAATTGCCCCAAATCTGGCTCAAAAACCAACTATTATCTGTTCTTATTCATTGCCCCAAAATCAAGGGCATTGTAACAATTTTTAAAACTATCCAACATGCGAAAAATGTTAAAAGGGGGGGAGAGAATGATGATACTTCGGATGACGTACCATCCAAAAGGAGGATGGGCTACATTACAAACTGAGAGGTAGAACTCCCACTATATACTAGTATAACAAGGGCACAACCCATCAATTGGTATTCGATCCAACAAGTTGTGGGATATCTATTACGTGGCAATCAACCCCAAAACTCAATAAGGCCGGTATAGAGAGAGTCATCCCTTGCCCATCAACTAGATAGCGCAGGTTAAAGCTGCCATCAGAACTTCCTATAGGATCAATAACATGCATCTGCTGGAAAGACAACAAAATGAGTAATATCAAGGAAAGATATACAGAATCAGATAAGAAATCATATAAGATATAAGCAGCCCGGCATTCCCATAGAGAGGTGGATAGAGCAAGAATATGAATTTCAAACGGGAATGTCGTTGATGAATGGGCATAAAAGTGGAAAAACATAGCATGCCAGGATCAATTCAAAAGAGGGTGCTGCTAAGGCGCATCTGATAAGAGGAGAGAGAGAGATAACTCCCATACCACACTCATTCAAAGTAGAACGACAGATTAGATGGGCTCCAACCAACAAAAGAAGGGGGGCTTAGGAAGGATAGCAGCTAGCCAATAGGACCTCAAGGATTTCTTAACGTAGATGGATATGCAGCTAGAAGCGAAAAACCGAAGAATGGACACGCTAAATGCCTTGGCAGAAATAACCAATCAGAACAAAGCTGCAATATCCAACATTGAAGACAAGGTACAAGGAATAAAGAAAACAGGAGAAGAGATGTAGGGAAGGATGGAAGAGATTGAGATGGAGAAAGCAAAGATCATGCAAAGGTTGGTCGCTCTAGAAAAGAAAAATCTTAATTTAGATGCATGGGAATCCTTTAATAAGATAAAACTACACATTGTAGAGTTTGAAGAACAAAATAGGATTAAGGACGATGTTAGATTGATAGGAACAACGGAGAATCCTAACGAAGATATGTATTGAGTGACTGCAGAAATACTGTGTTCAAAGAGCACCGCAGCATAATTGTAAAAGCAGTGCATGCAGGACAATGGAGAGGCAAGGTCAGACACATCAACCTATGGCAGCAAGGGAAAGGATGCTTCGCATGGGCCCAGGTTAAGAAACAAGATCAAAGTACAAGAGGCATTGACGGCAATGCAATGACAAAGCTTGCACAAGGAGCTAGCAAGAGCCAGGGAGTTGAATCAGGGAGGAATATAAATCAGAATGGGAAGGTTTTCTTACTCAAGAGAATCAGGGCCGACCCCGAGACACGAATAATGTCCAGAGAGGTCAGAATCGATCAGATCGAGGCGGATAGAAGGAGAAGGAAATGGAACTCAAGAGATAATGGAAAGATGGAACTTGGAAGTATATGGGATAAGGGGAAATAACTCAGGTACAGTCACAGAAGAGAATATGAATGAGAAAAAGAACGAGGTATTTTCTAGGTTTTCCTGCATAGATAATTGTAGTAACTGTAGTCTTGGTGGTAATGGTGAGGACGAGGAGGAGTTTTTTTATAGTTGAAGCATGGATTGATAAGACTCAACAATTTTACACATAACAAACTTGGCTCTCACTGGGCACACAAGTTGTCATGGGAAGGCTAATGCACAGTGCAAGAATTTGGTAGAGATAGACACAGTGAAGGATAAGCACTAACATGACCAAAGAAAACATGACAATATTTGCGTAAACCCAACTTCATACGTGTTCTTTGACAGATAAAAGAAGCAGTAGAAGGGTGTTAGTAGAGAGCAGAACTTACGGGCCAAGTAAGAAATTGTGGACCAACAATCATCATGGAAGTAAAGAATTATATCAAAGACCTTAACAGATTTGTGCCCTTTGCAAAAAAGTACAATAGGTAACCACATATGCGATTGATCTGGTACGAAAAAGGGGGACAACCTTAGAGTAGCATGTGAAGATTATATACGCATGTTATATGTATGCATATCATATGTATATATTTTCATCACATTAAAAAATAACATGAGTGTGAGATTTAAACATGACCTATTGCAAGGTAAACATCTTGACCAATATGTTATTCCTTCCTAGGTGAAAACACATACTACATTGTGTATATTAAGATGCATGTCGAACATATACAAATATTCCACATGCATTTGTGCAAAAAAGAGATACATTCTTATATTACATATAAAGGGGCTTCAGTATCGAAACATACTCGAGCCCCCGCATGTTAAATGCCTGTGCAGAATAGAAGGATGTGCGCTTGAGCAATAGAAACTAGAGAATAAGAGGTAGAGAACTTACCGTCAGAGCATGCTATGAATACCTTAAGTTTACAAGTTATATTTTTTATATTAAAGGGATAAGTTTTAGGGCATTTTCCAAAAGACAAAAGAGTTATTGTCTGGACTGGAAAAATATCGTGAAAAAAGGGCTAAAAATCCACTTCCCTCTGCCCCTCTCCCAAGCCCTGTAAGGATAGGATCAACCATAATGCTGGATGCAAGACCTTGAGCTTGGAGACTATCACACTCACAACAAAGCCCATAGTGCTGCTCCAAATAGTCTAGGGGATCCGCCGACATCCGACTTGATCACCCAAATGAGCACAAGTCCGTGTACCCTATGGAAAACGAAGGATCGATATATCAATATAACTCCACTAGGGTACAATCACAACTATGGAGAGGAGGCTACATCCTAGCACTCCACATTAGGGAGAATTTACCCTACCCTTCACGAGCATTCAGAATTCCTGATAAGTGGTCGTCAATGTTGGATGGGGCTAGACCTTACTTGCGTGATCGATATATCAATATAACTCCACTAGGGTACAATCACAACTATGGAAGGAAGGAAGGAAAAAGTTTTAACGTCCACGGAACCCAATCGGGTTATGGGACCAGAACAAACAAAGAAGGCATAAGCCCTAACAGAACAGAGGGCCGAAGCCCAAAAAACAGAACATGGGGTCTAAGCCCCGTTACAGCACACAAAAATGTGATCAATAAAACAGAACAAAAGGGGTGAGACCACCCAAAACCAAACCAAGCCGGAGGAGAGGAGGCTACATCCTAGCACTCCACATTAGGGAGACTTTACCCTACCCTTCACGAGCATTCACAAATCCTGATAAGTGGTCGTCAATGTTGGATGGGGCTAGACCTTACTTGCGTGAATGGTCAACATGCAACAATCCTCTAATTGGCTCATCAAGATAACAGGTGGGATTGCCTTATTCGCCGAAATAGGTTCAATGGCCTCTATTCTATGAGCATACTTCATGCGTTAACTACTCTGTAGGCCAGGGCTTTACTCTATTGTGAAGTGTTATCCTTCAATGAAATGTAATGACTGCTAGATACATCAAGACCTTACAATCAAAACCTGAAATGAAAGCAATTCAATCATACCCATAAGAAATTTAGTTAGGAAAGGGAGAAAACCAGCACTTGGTAGTGTCCATAACTGCTAATATGGAAAAGTAGGAGAGAGAACAATGGAGAGCATTAATGGAGGCATTGGAGCAAGGAAGGAGTCAAAAAGGGACGAAAAACCTAAAAGGGCTTTTGTAGAGAAAGTTAGAGCTTAGTGTATTAAAATAGGTATGAATGTAAAAATCTCATATAAATGTATAAAAGATGTATTACAATGACTTAAAGCTCATAATAGGATCTGCTATCTCCCAAGGCGGGCTGATACAGAGTCCCAGGAACATGGGGAGTGTTAACTGGTAACATGAGGAGTGTTACAGGTATGAGGATTAACATTCCTCAACGCTAATCTTGAGCCTTCTAGCTCACATTCTTATGTTTATGCTTGCCCTTTGGGTTCTTGTGCTTGTATTATGGGGTAAAAGCATGTTAGGGTGTCCCTTAAAAAGTATTATTTAGTGACTAAAAAAGTACCTAAAAAGGTACCCAGGACTGGGTACTGGGTACCTGTGTAATATCTCAATAAAAGGTACATTCTAAAACTTTTATATATATTTTGGTCTCCGGTAGCATTATCTTTATCTTAACTTTGAATATTAATGCGTCCGTGACTTTTATTTTGGACTTTTGTACTAGTTTTAATGAAAATAAAAATGAGAAAGTACCCAGTTCTGAAGTACCTAGTGTATGTACTTTTGCAGGTTCCAAAAGTGGTACACCCTAACATGCTTTTACCCTATGTTCTTGTATCATATCTTATTCTTCGCATATATCTCTTATTTTTTCATAGATACATGATGATAGTGGTATGAGGACCATACATACATTATATTATATATGTGCACATTATATGTATATGATCATCACACAAAAAGATAACATGGCAACAACTCATATATATTGTAATTGCTGAGTTAACCGTGCTAGATCAACTTATTCAATATTGAGGGCGATGCTCGTCTTCTTTGAGAAGAATGTAACACATACCTTGCATGGAGCCATTATCAATCCTTAATGGCTATAGCATATCCTATCATCAGTTATAGTATCCCTACTTAAAACCCATCGCTTTTAGGGTATCCTTAGTTCTTGGCGTTTGCTCCTCTCTGCAATTCATACTTTGATCCTTTTTACTAGGAACTAAGTGTATTGTCCAGTGTGGATCCTCCCTCAGATAGTGAATTACTAGCTAAGTTGATTTGTCTCGATGGTCTTGAGTCGTTCATATTTTGGATGTATGACTTATGTAGTCATGCATATATATAAGGATAGAATTCTAAAATACTCTTCCTTGGCTGAAAGATTAGTATTGAGACATTCGTGGTATACTCCTAGTCTAGTAGCCTATTAAATCCTATTCGTCTTCTAAGCCAAGCCTACTCGGAATCTTTATATCACCCATAGAGTGTTAGACATTATAATGGCGTAACCTAGGACCTAACTTGAGTCATATGGACATGCCTCGATTATCAACTAGACCCCGAGCGTCGGGGGATGTCTTGAGGGGCGGCAACCCAAAGAGGTCCTAACTTGAAGGCCTGGTTTGATTGAGCAATCTCATTAGCTAAGGATAGAGGTGATCTCCTGCTTTAAGATTCTTAGAACCGTACTCAAGCTAAGACTTGCCGAGGTAGATGCCATTGAACTCCCTGGTTGTGGTGCAACATTATGATTATCTGTTGTGATTGCCTTGGTCACCCAACCCAAACCCTCCCCCTCCCCAATTGTGATATGTTTGAACACGGGACTGGGAGAGGTGTAGGAGTAGAATCCTATTAACCGTAACGGGACCGGAACGACAATGTGGACCTAAAATTCGGGACGGGAACGTATCAAAATGGGAGCGACCAACATTTGAATTTTTAAAATTTAAAAATAGTTTTGGCATTCTCTTTGCATAACGATCATTGTAGAATACTTAGAATGTGAAAAGGATTCAGGACTGCCTTGTAGATGGAAAATGTTAAACCACTTTGTAGATGCTTAGTTTTTTATAAAACATTATATTCAAGACTTAAAACATGATATTACATCTATAATTCTAATACAATAGTAAACATGATAGGGAGATTAAGCTTAGCATTGAGGCCTTTTGCAATATTTCCCTTATAGAGATAATGTTTCTTAAAATCAATAGGGCCAATTAATTCTGTTACAACACAGCACTAGAAATCTACATAAAAAACTAAATATGACATTTCGTAATAGAACCAATAGTATAATGTTCAGAATACTTACAGTTACAACAAGTTTTTGAGCACTGAGCAGGTAGCAAGTTGGTGATGAGAGCAGGTCGCAGGTAGGTTGCAGGTCCTTCTGAGTCTGATAAGCAGGTGAACAGGAGGTCAGGGGAATGTTATCTTGCACTGTCAAGGTGGTTTTATGTATGTCTACCTAATGGACTGTTGCAAAGCCAAAATTGGGTTGCTCACATATAATTCAAGACTTCATATCTTTTTATTTCTCAGTCTGAATGGCGTGGTTGTTTGTTAATTTTACAATTTTGTGCAACTTCTCTTGACTCATTCAATGCTGTTAAACTTAATCCTCCTCTGTCGCCCAGAGTCTCCCATAAGTTGTTCTTAAAGAACATATTGGCTTCCTCCAATGTAGATCGGTCTGACTAATCTGGAGAAACATACCAAAATTCTCATCATCAAAATGCAAAATGGATAGACTAGAAGAGAAGACACAACACTATGATTACAAATGAGATGGAAAATCGAGAGATACAAGCAGAAGAGGAACACAAGTTAAATTAAAGAACAAACAAACAAGAGAGAAGAATAGCCACGGAGTGTGCTGCAAAGCACTATAAAAAACCTTTATGTGTGTGTTCATTAGGGCCACTAAGTAGAGAGCCGACCAAGATGTTCCATTACACGCCGCGCCATTCCTTCCTATAAAAAAAGGAAGCAGAGAAAGGGAGGGAGGAAGGGGAGGGGAGGGGGTATAAACGAATAAACCGATTCCCGTAGATGGGAATGGCATTCGGAATGGCGTTCCCGGTAACAAGTGGTCTGGAACTGGAACTTGGCATTCCCAGAACGTACAACCCTAGGGAACGCGTTCGGAACGCCGTTCCACGTAACTATGGAACCCTAGCCCATTGCATTTAATCAGCCAACCTTGTTGGCTGAAAATTGGAATTACTTTGAATATGACATTACTTTCACCATCAAGGGGGAATGATTATGTCACGGAATAAAACCATAACTATGCAGCTAAAAGGACCGTGTCTGCTTCTTTAAGGAATTTCTCCTGAAATTATTAATGAAGTTTTCTTCTCCGATTTAGATCCAAATCGGGTTAGAGCACTTTCACAGTGACCAAAATGAGGCAGACTAGAGGGCAGATTGCAAGAAACAAAAAAAATGGATCGAAAGCCTCTCTATTACATGAGTGCAATCAAGAAAATTTTGCCTCAAAACATTGTGCGCAGTGACCGACTTACTACGCAGTCATAATGAGTGGTTCCATGGGACATAATATTTTGGAAGTGATTTTGTGGGATGGAATTTCCTCACGATGGTACATCACATTTTGGGTAAGTCTAATTTCAGGCAACCTTGTCATAAAATTGTTGCCCTAAGAAAGATCCAGGGCCCCTGTGTCCAACTCCCGTCTCCTCAAAGAACTATAATCCTTAAGGAGGGCATTATCATAATTTAGTATGAGAAGGTACTCCGTCCTTTCCAATTGAGGTGTATGCTTACGTATTACCGTCGGTTATTGCAGGGTTCGGGCACACCCCCATCTTTTCCACCTGGATAATGCCATTTCGGTATTTATCTACATGGAGGGGGTTGGACGCTTTTCAGTCTTCACCTGAGAAAATCTTGAAAGTATTGCACAATGATTTATAATTTACGGGGTGATCCCCAAAAAAAAAAAGGGGGAAAAAAAACACGTCTTGTATGTAGCTTTCTCCCTGTTGTCTAGCCACTTTTGAATCTCCCTTTATGAGCCAAGATAGATTTGATCAGATTTTAGTTTCTTCAACCTTAGGGCATTTAGATCTTGTGATGTTATCTGGGATGTTGTCAATGTATGCTAGAACGTGGAGCATAAAAATCAGGCACGTGGGTGACATGGGATCTTGTCCAGGAGTTGCACCAAAATCTGCCACCGAAGACAAACAAAACTTGAATTAATAGATGCAAAGGAATGAGCATTATGACACTTAGCATCAGTTTGTTGCCAACATCCCACTATTTCTTGCCTGCAAGTACATAATCAGAAAAGGTGATTGAATAGTCATGGGGATGTAGTTACTCGAAATTACATGCAACCCGTAAATGGTCACTAGGTGGGCTTGTTGACTATACATGTACTAGAAAAAGTGCCCAGCGTTGCTGGGCTTTTTGATGGGATATATTCAAAAAGTAATAAAAATATAGTTGAATGCTAGATGATACAAAGGGTATAGTGCATAATCTTAAATATTAGGCAATACAAACAAATGTTACAAGCTTTAGAATTTGAAGTGTAAGTATTTGCTCTCTACCCTTTGGGAAGCTTTAGAATTTGAAGTGTAAGTATTTGCTCTCTAGCCTTTGGGATAAATGGGATGCCATAATTGCACAAAATATGTAATCGCAAATAGGTAACCTAAAATGTGTGATCGCATAATAGGCATGACCATATTTGAGGTCACTCATTTTATGCAAGAATGGTATACCACTTTTCCTTCCACTTTTCAAGGAAAGTAGCTAGGATTGCAATATCAAACAGTAGAAAACTCATAGAAATGAGGATTATCATTCTTTTCTTCAAATCCAAGAATGGTGAACCCTCTTGTACTCTCACAAATGGGCATTCATGAAATGGAGATTATCATCGTTTAATTCATCATTGGCTCAAATCCAAAATGGTGAATCCACATCTTTGTGAAGTGTGCTGTTGTGTTGGGCTACTAAATAGAAAGTTCTAGCTACTAAAGATACATGCTGCTTGCTTTTAGTTACCGACCAAGAGTGTGCATGCCTCTAGAAGCTTTTAGACATTATTAGAAAAGACAAAATTAAGTTGCTTATCCTTCATATCCCCAATAGAAATGTCCCTTAACTTTGCACTTAGATATCATTCACTTTCTATATTCTTCTTAGGGCACACACAATTTGTCAAAAAACAATGGATAATGATTAATCCAATGCCACGCTATGGACAAGCTTTTTACTTGAAATAACTTCAATTACAAGCTTCATTTCTTATAAACAAGACCCTGGACTACCACATTCGTCGGATCTGTCAATCCGACGGCCCAGACTGTATGTTGGAGCCTCTGGACACCTCTCGTTTCGATTATGCTCAATTATGATTGGGGACGCCTATGATATTAAGATGTCGAATACGAGTTTGCCTAAGGTTTTGATGGTATATCGAGCCTCTATACGGTTTCGCTTAAGCTTTTAGAATATGAAATACGGGGATTCGAACCTCTACCAAAATAACTCAATGTCCTAATAAGACTACTTTAACCAATCTAACCAGTGAGCTAATGTGACTATTTTTTATCTTAAATCTATGTTTTTTTTTATAATAACCCATTGAATTGTTTTAGGGATATGGTCTATGATTTCAAGAATTATATCTATATCAAATCCCCCTGGAACCCCCTGTTATTTTGCTACATATTCATTTAAATTATACATTATGTGGAAATATTTCAAAATTTCCACTGAAAAAGGGTAGGCTAGAGAGAAATAGACTAAAGTGCTTTCCCTTTAACGCATTCTGGATAGATGTAGGTGTTGCGTGTGACTTCAAGTTAAATGGAGTCAGATATTTTTGGGATGCACTTTGGTTGTTTTTTATCACGTTTACTGAAAAATTATGTCTTTCACTTCACGTCCTTCTATTTTATCGTAAATGAGAGTAAGATGGTCTAAGAAGTGGGGTTTTGCAGACGACAACTCCATAGTCACATTCTTGATTAAAAGAGGCAGCTCCACAATTAGGACATTTAGAATCAAGCCTAGGAAGCATGAAGTACCTGAGGCAATTCACTTAATTGGTAGGAGTGCTTTCTGACAATAAACATAGCAAAAATAGAAGGGAGAGATCGTTCTTTTAAATGGTGATATATGTGCTCCAACACACGACTATTTCCCTGACGCAGTGGATGCCAGGTACAGTCGTAATCTCCATCATGTATAAACTTGATGACAAAATGCATATAGTATGATGATGCATACCGGGAATACTCAAGGGGAGAAATATCAATAACTGCCAGAACCAGTGATTATAATTAAAGGCCACACTCATAGTTCACATTAAAGACATTGCCACAACGAAGCAAGTTCTCAATTTCCTGCAAGCCATTTGAATTGAGGTAAGCATTAACCAAAACAACCTAAAATGCTAAAAGGATAACATAAATACATCTAATGGAAATATGCGCCAAAGATATCCTTCCACCTCTTGCATTATGAGCCTAGCCCCGCCTCCTCTCGCATTATCATTATTGTGGCGTGATGCTACTTTATTTATGTCAAATTCATCTGGACTCCAAACTGTCATCGGGCTATGATTTTTCTTCAAGGTAGAAAGGATACATAATCAATGTCATTAAGACTTGGGCATCCGCTAGGTCAATCTCCTATTTTTTCTAAGTATTTCTATCTCCTTCTTAAGCCTACAATGAACCACGAGCTTACTCAAAGGAAGAGAAAAATCCAATGGTTCGTGTATGATTCCATCACATTGCGATAATTAATATTTGGTATGATCAAGTTAACCACAATTTCACGAGCAAACTTATAGTTCCCATTAAAGACATTGTCACAAAGAAGCAAGTTGACAATTTCCCGCAAGCCCCGGTTGAATTGAGGTAAGCATTAATCGAACAACCTAAAATGCTAAAAGGATAACATAAATACATCTAATAGAAAGCATGTGCGGTATATTCTCATCCGACTCCAAACTATCGGCATTGCGAAGCCTAAGCTCTCAAAAGATGATGTGACATGGAACACCATGATCAATTGCCTTTGTACTGAATGGCCAAGCTAAACGACTCTTTAACTCTTTCAACAAATGAATAATGCAGCGTAAGGGCAAACAAAATTACCTTTGTCGGTGTGCTTGATGCATGTGCGTGTCTTTCAAAGACTTGGGATTTGCGGAGCGTGCATCATTCCATAATTCAGAGGGAATTTGAATCAGATGTTGTTGTGGGTACTGCTCTTATCAATATATATGGAAAATCTGGTAATTTAGAAGACGCTCATAAAGCTTTTAACAAAATTTGCAATAGGGATGTTGTTTCCTGGACTGCAATGATAGCATCCTATGCACATAATGGTCATGCTGAAGAGGTTCTAAATCTGTATGAACAAATGTGTATAGAAGAAGTAAAGCCAGATAGGGTTACATTTGTCCATGTCCTTTCTGTGTGAAGCCATTCAGGCCTGCAATTCGAGGGTCGTCATTATTTTGTTTCTCTGCCTGGCGATTATAGAAAAGCACCTACAAACACATCGGTCTGGATCCCAGTATCAATGAGACATTGACGGATCATTTTACCCGTTTCCAGTGTTTGAGGACCAATACAGGTAGACAAAATTATAGAAAATGCGCAGTTATCTGGTTTAAATCCTTCGCACTGCATCTTACGAAAGTCACGAGCTCGTTTGGCCTGCCCATGCTGGACATAAGCTGTCATAACTGCATTCCAGGAACATACATTGGGCTTGGGTATTTTCTCGAACACTGCAATGGCTTCATCTAAGCTACCACATTTGCCATAAATATCAACCAACAAATTCCCCAGCAAAGTATTCCTCCTAAACCTACCCTTGTCTATAAGGCGATGCACTGTCTCAGATAATGCTTTTAGATTGCCACTGGTCCCCAAACAAACAGCATAAGTAGCACAATCTGTTGTGCCCTTCTTCTTCAAACCAATCCGGTCTATAAGAAGATCCATGTTCTGGTCCATAACAGAAATTCCTTGCTGGAGGAAAAAGGCAAAAGTCAAATGTGAAGAAAAGGCAAGGCGAGGCGAGGATGGCTATGGCGTCGAAAAACTCCCCGCCCGGTGCTCCGGTAAAAAACCCTAAAGAAAGATAAAACTCTAAAGAAAGATAACGGATCAAATATTTCTTTACCTTGAAATCGATGGCGTTGTTTGCACAAAAGATGGCAATGTAGCTAGAATATATATCATCATTCAATTTCTTCACCGCAAATCCCACGAGAATGACATGCTAGGATGGATTAATAAAGAAATGAGAGTATATTGACATTAAACTCAAATTTTTCTCCATTTGTCAACAAGATAATAACATATAAGCACTTTTTTAGCCATGAAATTGATAATGCTTCAAATTTATTTAAAAAGGTGAATCAAACACACAACTTGGAGGGAGCTTTTGGAAATAAAAATTGAAACTCATAACGTGGAAGGAGCTTTCGAGAAGGCAAAATGCCATAGCATGTACTTTTTAGCCATCAAACTGATAATGCTTCAGATTTATTTAAAAAGGTGAATCAAACACACAACTTGGAGGGAGCTTTTGGAAATAAAAATTGAAACTCATAACCTGGAAGGAGCTTTCGAGAAGGCAAAATGCCATAGCATGTAGATGTGACTAAAATACCCACTGTGAGCCTTGACATTCATTTGATCATATATGCCTGATGCACTTGAGCTTCTTTCTATGTTGCCTAAAGTCACAGGCATGCATATAGACTGTAAGGAATTCATTCCACAAAATCAAATGGCAGAAGATGAGAAACATGCATTCAAAACTCTATAAATACAAGGAAAGACGGTGTAGGATAACTTAATGAGTGATACTTGAAGTCATGATTACTGCAATCTGATCTAAGAATGTCGTTTTAAAGCACAAATGTAAATAAGTCCAGCAAATCTTACCAGAGCGAAACATATGAGAAGAATGGTGTAGAAAACCCGCTTTCACCGTGAGGAGAAACAATGTTTCAAGCGGCCTCCGCCATAGTGAAGCAAGTGGTTATATGACCTAGGATGTTCAACACATTGGATCGGATTTTTGGCGATGTCTCTTTTATGAGTAAATACCATAAAAACACAGACGGGATCAAGCTATGGCGGTAAAGCTCATCGCTTTGAAAGTTCCGGACATCCCGCGGAAAAAAATGCCTCTTCAAAATCCGCATATGCCTCTTCAAAAACCATCTAGAGCACTCATTATGCCAATTAAAAGAAGGCATAAGCCCGATTCAACCAAGAGCTTACAATAAAATGGGTCTTCTGCAAACACAAGCTTGCCGTACCGTAAACCTCCTAAAGAATTTTTCAAATGGCATGGAATAGCCCTAATCAAGACCTTGCCATTTTGCCTCTTCTTAGTGAAGAAAGAATCAACCCTGTCTTTTCTCATAAAGAAATCCAATGATCTTGCTACACAACAAAATATATTTCGTCCAGCTACAAAATGCTCCAAAATCTTGCTTGTTTCGGGTGTTTTTTCCTTCAAGACTTATCTCGCTGAAACCTCTCTAAAAGATTCAAAATAGTCTCGCCCAAATTATTGTTTGCTATTTGTTAAACTTGTCTTTGGTGGAAAGCACTTCCATAACCACACATAACTTCATGCTATTCCGGCATTCAAAAATATGACCCATCTCTGTGCGGCAACTTCTGATGCTTGACAACATATTTAAAAAAACATTCAATCCGGTAGCTTAAGGAGCAATGGATTTTTAAAAAAACATTCAATCAGGTAGCCCGGGCGATTACCTACGATCTTGCTATCATAAGCAGGGCGATTGATGTCCGAGGCGTGAGCCTCATCTGTAGATTTGGTTCGACAGGGCAGTTTTGGCATGCATTAACCTAATACAAAATAATAACTAATTATTTAACGGCTTAAAATGAAAGTTTTCACACAGCAAAATCAACGGCCGAGATGCTATGCACAAACTACATTTTGCTTTTATTACTATATATAGATGCTTCAAATATATATGTAACAGCGTGCCCATTATAGTGAAATGTGGCCTACACAAGGTAAAAGCCCACAAATACCTAACATAAAATGGGCTTTTATGCCCATGTGGATTTAAAATTTCATAGTTAATTTCAATAAAAGTCCTTACTCATCAGAACTGGAAGCAGATTTAAGCTCCCCGGAGCCCTTCATCTGGACCTGGTTTCTCCTTCTAGGTTTGTTCCCTTTTTCCTGAGTGGCGTTTAATCTCATTTGATTAGTTTGCATTTTACTGTGATCCATGGCAATGAATAAGATTTCTTCTTATTCTCTGAGTGCGCAACTATTCTGTTAATGGCCTCTATGGTGATAAGTTGGAGTTCACAGATTTGCAACATATCCTGTATGGTATTTCAGAAAATGTCCAAATGGAACCAATACATCAAAGAAGTACGTCGATATTCAGTGTAACCATAGTGTTAGAAGCTCATGCACTATTCAAGGTTTCTGCATCCTACAGGATTATGATTTATATCCGATGCAAATTCGTAGATGCTAAAACTATATCTGAACATGTGCCTGCTGTGGTGCTTGGGAGGTTCTGGAACCCCCTTCCCATTTGTGGCAAGTGTTTATTTGGATGTTCTTCATAATCAGTAATTATGAAGCTATGCAACTTAATCTAGCACATAGCTTAGTCTTGTCCAAACATCTGGTCAACCTATTCCAAACTGAGATGTATAATGTCCATTGCATTTATGGCCTGACGACAAGATATGACTGGGTTAATGGAGGGCATTTATAAATGAAAATGATGAAACAACATCGAGTGCTACACTGTTAGTTACGTCCTTGAACATGAAAAATGTGTATTTTTTTGGATACTGTTAATAATCTAAAATACAGAAATACAGAACTGAATGTATTGATCAGAGGAAAACCGGTTGGACAGACCCCAACCGTAGCCATGAATATATAGCATATATATGAAGGGATGTGCCTCTCTGGGTGGATCGATCCAGCCCAAGAGGCATCTCTAACTGCTGGTGACTCTTGATCAGAGCCCTCCAGATGTATGGTGAGGATCAGGATCATCTCACCTCAACAGATACCTCACTGTTCAGCCCTGATATTTACTGATATGCTGAGTGAAGCCATGAATCAGAAGAAGCAAAATGGCACAGGAAGGATGGAAATGCGAATGAGGTTAGCTCTGTTAGATCTCCTTTGTCCAGATCTGACAATGTTGAGCAATGGAATCGGCCGTGACAATGGAAAGCAATGGTTCTGGTAGCTGAATCCTTTGGTCCAGGAAGGTTGGATGTTAGACATTCTAAGAGGAGGGTGCAAAATATCACTTTAGAGCTTTATATTCTGATGGGCTTAACATCAACTATAAAATATCTTGTGGCATTTAGAGGTGTTAATCAAAAAAGCTAGGGATATTTATATTAATAAAGAATTTGTCTGTTCTTGGTTGCAGGTGGGTACATGAGTAAGAATTCCTTACACGATGGCTTGCGCTGGCGTGTTTCTCATACTGTGTACAGCAAGTACGAACATATGATTATCAGCATTATCTTTGCTTTTGCTTAATTTGCCAACTGAGCTACGGCCTGCAGCCTTTGCACTCAGAGCTTTTAATGTGGAGACTGCAAAAGTGAGAGAGAGAGTGCAAGGGACATAAATTTACGAAAATGAGGCTTGTGTGGTGGCGAGATGCCATTGATGGTATGTATAAAAATAACATTCATGATCATCCTGTTTTGAAGGCGCTTGGGTCAGTTACTTCTCAGCATAGGCTTAGTAAACACTGGTTCTCAAGAATTATCAGTGCAAGGATGGCAGACGTTGAGATGTCGACCTCCCGAAGGATATTACTGAGCTTGAAAATTATGCTGAGAGCACAGCATCAATGTTGCTTTATCTTACATTAGAAGCTGCGGGCATACGCAACACTAGTGCAGATCATGCAGCTTCACATATTGGTAAGGCAGACGGTTTAACATTGTTGCTTCAATCAACTTCATTTCATAGTTCACACCGGATGTCTTATATTCCTTTAGAAGTTGCAGCCAGGCATGGCATATCACAAGAGGACATTTACAGGGGTAAACAGATTGAGAAGCTACAGAATGCAGTCTATGAAATAGCTGCAGTCGCTAACACTCATCTAGAAACGGCACGCCAGTTGAGAACTGCAGTACCACCCACAGCCCTACCAATTCTGCTTCCAGCTGTACCAACGGGAGTGCTATTAAGCACATTGCAACATACAAGATTCAATCCATTTGATCCAAAAGTAAACAGAGGTGTTTGTGGAGTGTCACCTTTATGGATGCAATTGAAACTTAAATGGCATGCCATAAGGGGCACATACTGAGTGCCCTCTTAAATGTTTTTCTTGAATGCCACAAAATAAGCTGCAATGGAGTCATGTCCAAATTTTTTACGTCATTCTCTTAAATATCAGAATTCTGCTTTGATAATATTTGCCAATCTTTAGCCACAACTATTTCCGTAGTAATCCATGAAAAAAAGAGAATGTTGCCTAGATCCATTCATATGAATCTGGTATGTCTTTAAGGAGGCATGTAGCAAAAAGGACCAATTATTTGCTGACTAGATTGAGCAAGTCCAAAAATACCTAGTTTTTGCACAGATGACTGTTTGATAGAGGGAATGTGATATGAAATACAATTAACATTTTTAAAGGACCTCATGTGTACAATCTTTAAAATAAATCAGCAGTTATGACAAACTCCAAAGTGACTAACATTGAAATCCTGCATAAGATCAAGCATTGGGCGAATTGTTAGGTCTATGTTCCAGTAATGCATGAAGGGCCGGAACTTGCTGTATCAACAACTCAAAAGTTCTTGAAGAAGGTAAGAAAATACACAATCTCATCCTCAAAAGTCATGATGAGATGTAGCAACTGGATGTCATAGTATTTCTAGAGACATGGGAATATGAGATGTTCAAGTTAGGTGAGATTGCAGCCTGTGCACAGCATGGTAAGTTGGAACATTTTTGGAATGCCACTATTGCAGCCTGTGCACAGCATGGTAAGTTGGAACGAACACTTCAAGTTTTAAACATATGCAGTGCCAAGGTTTTAGGCCAGATGAGGCCACCTTTGCAAGCCTTCTTACAGCATGTTCTATTCATGCATCTTTACATAATGCCAGATGCATGCATGCTATTGTCTTAAATTATGGATTTAAATCATATGTAACAATTCAGAATGCTGTTATCAATGTGTATGCCGAATGTGGGAGCCTAAAAAGAGGCCCAAACAGTTTTAATACTATGTCAGAAAGGGATGTGGTCTCCATTATCATGGCATTTTTAAACATGTATGTGGATGGGAAGCAATTCAAAGTTTGCACCAATATCAGGGTGAAGGGGTGTTGCCTGATAGGATCACCTTTTCTTTCTGCATGTAGTCATGCTGGAATGATGGGATCAGATTTAGTACTAATGTTACACCATTCTGCTTGTATTGTCAACCTTCTTCGAGCTGGATTTTTGAGGCCATAGTCAATAGCTTTGCGATTCCAGGGCAGGCTGCCCCATGGACTATGCTTCTTGCAGAACTGATGCTTATGTTAGAAACGTTTCCGTTGAGGATGTTTACAATTTCAGTTATGAGAAAAGTAGTTTCAAGAATCTTACAACAGCCCAATTTCTATGTGAATGTTCCAATTCACCTTCAACTAATCTGAATGCCATAAAAGGTGGTGAATTAACCTATAAGGCAGACGGTGATTAATGTCGTAGTTTTGTACTGCTCATCATTCAACCAGCATTATTTGCATCTCTTTTCTAATTTGACACATAAGATACTGGTTGAATGATGTTCAAGCTGTTCTTCAGTGAACAACCTCTCGAAGATGGAAAGCACGTGATGAAGGGATAGGATTTAGAAGCCATGCAACATATGAGAATACATACCAAGCAAGGCATTGGGTAGGTTGGTAGGCAGATCCCAATTGTTGTCAAAAATACAGAACCTAGCTCCTTCAGGTGACAAGTCTGCAATCTGTGTTTTGCACAAGTATCTGGTTGTAATGGTTGTAAGCAGCTCTATAAGAGACAAATGCATCAACTATTAGGCTCATATTATTGCATATAAAAAATTGCTAGAATCTATATAAGAGCCTAATGCATTCCGGCTGCCATCAAAATTGTCTCTACTAACTTGTTTATGTACTTATTATTATTTTTGCAATCTCTACATGCCATACAACTTTCATCCGAGATAATATTAACTCTAGAATTAGATACATCGACCTGTTTCTATACAACCATATAATCTAGATTGTGATGTGCCCGAGAGTATTGACAAATCTGTTATTGCACGCTAAAAATTGCTCTAGAGAACGATTGTTACCAATGTTGAAACCTTTGGGCCTAAGACAAGATCTAAGCCGATCCGAACTCATTAAGAGTTGGGCGTGAAATAATATATTGGATGGTCTCTCGTGGCATTGGAACATACACTACTTAATGGTTTCAATACGAGTAGAAGCCGTTCCTATGTTCAACATTTTGGCTAGAGGCTATGCCATTGTGAAGTATTCTCCGTAGATGAATCTTAATCTTAATCTGGTGAGCATATGAAGTTCGGATGCTTTTGAGTCGATTAATGAGTTGATTATTTAAAGTCTGCAATCTTTGAACATGAGTGATAGGTTTCTTAAGTGCAATGACCAAATAGGCTTTTTGACAATGTATCTGTCCATAACCTTTTAGAGTCCAATAAGGATTGCTATTATCAAGACATTCGCAGATAGGGCTAAGCCGGGTTCATGATGGTGTTATAGATCTTTTGCTAGGTACAGAACCATTAAGATTTTTTTATCTCCTCTCGGATCTTCCATCTCGACCACGCCACAAATCTTTAATCTTAGAGAGGTCTCAAGATTCCTCCATTTTTCCCAAGAGTCTAGGGTGTTGAAGGGCACGAACTTGGTTTCCCTCATATGCAAAAAGATCACACAAAAGAAGGAAATATTATTACATTTCACATCAATTCATGTCGATTGACTTATGCTCATAGTTTGGGGAGATGACATTCTAGACTTTTATGAGGCTCCTAATGATTGGCAAGGTGTTGGCTTGCTGGGTTGAATTGAGTGTATGCCGAACCTGGGAGTCATGCTTAATTCATTCTAATAAAGGGTTTACTTACTTGAATCCAATATCTTATTAATTTCAACGCTAGGGAGTGGGATCCATGGATGGTTTTTCAAATATATTTGGCCCCCAAGGCTTGAGCTTACAAAAATAGGTCTTTGCAGCCAAGATCTCTTTTTACCTTGGTTAGATGATTTCAGACCAATTAACCCAATGCATTTCTTCCCAAATGTAGTTCCTAATGATATTTTCCAACTGCTTATAAGATTTTCATCAGTTATGAGGGCTGATGCGAAGTACACATGTGTACTTGTTAAAATGGAACTAGCAAGGATAATTCTACCAGCAAAGCTCATGGAGTTTTTTCAGACATCCAATCTTTCTCTTGATTCTGTTGATTATTAGGTTTCACACCTGTTTAGCACTCAACTTAATGGCCAAAGGTAGCCCCAATAAATTAATGGCCAGTTAGCGTTTATGATCTTGGCGCTAAAAAGTATTGATGCTAATAGAGTAGAAGCAAAAAAAGGGTGCCCTTTTGGGCCTTTGTTTTTTGCACTAAAATATACAATACGTACAGATGGGTGGCACCTACATGTTCCACAGCCCACTTTGTGTCGTACATGGCGATGGCTTTGGGATAGGTTGCTCCACCCTAAAGTCTCTGTCTTTGTGGTGGCAAAAGTTATCCACAAGGTGCTGCGGTTAATGCCTTCGACATGGCTATGATCCGTGCATATCTGCGGTATGCCGCTCTTGCGCCTCTCGGGCGTTGAGACTCTTGAGCATTGTCTCTTTGATTGTCGGGTTCAACGGCGTGGTCCTGGCTACAAAGGTTTGTTTAACGGTACATTGGAATTTTTAGTGACATCCTTTTGGCGTCCTATCCCAATGCATGGCCTCGGCTAAACAGCGGGCATTTCATCTTGGTTCGGTTGGCTCCTATGGTCGATATGGGGCGTCGCGGGGACCACATCTTTTCAAGGCATTTATTCATCCGCACACAAGTGTTATTACGATTGGCCTTTACAAAGGCCCGAAAAAGATATTGACTGACCTACGAGTTGTTCTTCCCTTGACTTGACTGGTGGAACGCGTGCGGATTGATATCTTGGTTGATTCTTATCATTAGTCTCCTATTCTCGAGTAAGTACATTGTGCTCCGGCTTCCGTGCTCTGTTTGGCATCTCACATTGTGCTTACACGTTAGATGAGACATGTAAATTTTTGTACTTTTTCTCACATTAATAAACTTTTTGGCTTTTAGTCCTTCAAAAAAAAAAAAACAATACAATAATGTAGTTTAGAATTCAAATTTTGTATATTTATTTCTCGCCATAATTATACAACCCCAAAAGTTACGTTCGGCTTAGGGGAAAATTTTTTAACTTTCTTGATTTGGTGGAGAATTTTTTTTTTTTTGCTTCATGCTTGAAGGTCCTCTTCTTTGAGTTTCAGGTGGTTTTATTGGGCATTGATCAAAGAATATGGGAAAAATCAAAAGTTTTCGGCTCTCTGCTTTTGAAAAATCTTCAGAATGGGTGGAAAAATTTTCATCCCCACCATCCATCATCATTGCAAAGAGGAAATTGTCATCACCACCATTTGCAAAAATCAAAAGGAGATTGGCATCCCCACCTGCTACAAAATCCAAGCGTATGAAGGTTTATGATGAACCTGAAGAGATCAGGGCAGATTATGTGAGGGGAAAACAGGCCGAACTGTTCTGCAAAAGATTTGGATAAGATTATGGAAGAAATTTGGAGAAAAGTAGAGAAGCCAAGAAGGCTATCTAGAGTATCTTCTTGACCAAAATTTAAGTCCAAGTTTATGGATTTGTATGGGTCAGTGTTTGATAGGAAAACAATGAACAATTACATCATTCCAGATTATTTTGTTAAAGCTTTTGTTTTACACAAGGCTAGGAAGAAGATGGACTGGAAGGGCTTGAGAAACCTTGCCAAAGAGTTTTCGAAGAAGGATTGAGGGTTTAATGAGAATTTAGTGACCACAAGATCTTCCAATATTCGAGATATGATAAATGCAGCTTTGCCATATGGAAAGGACCAACTGCAAAGGATGAGAGATACAGGTCACTGTATATCAAGGAAGAAAAGTGAAGTGCAGAAAATGCTTTTAGAACATGAGCAAAAAAGACTCACATCCAAGAAAGAAGTCATGTGATGGGATGTAACAAAAGAAATATTACAAGAACAAGTGCAATCTTTGGAGAAAAAATTGGAGGTCTGTTCTTACGAAATTTCTAAGATAAGGGTTGAGCAAGCTTTAGGAAAAGAGCTCTTCAAATGATTTGAAAATTTGGGAGGACAAATTTGAATCTTGTATTGCTGATAAGAAATCTCACAACGGAGACTATTAAGTAATATGGAAATTAAATTAAGTCTAGCCGAAGAGAGGTTGAAAAGATTTCATCGTAAATCCATGAATTGCATTTATGGCAGCAAACGGTGATGAAAAGAGTGGATGAATTATTGCAATTTATGGAATCTCATTCATCTCTATATCTTGTCACATGTTCATAAGCATAATATTACTGCCACAGTAGCATCAATGGACAATTGCGTGTTTTGTGGACATCATTTTGTTATTGGATTGGATATGGTGCACCTAGCTCCATATCTTCATGAATACTGTCTTCTTTGTCTCTCCTATATTTTTCTTGGAATAAATCGAGTACATGGTTGTAGATGGCCTCCCGAATTAGGAAGTGCACTAGGACTCCAAGGTAACATCTTTTTTATATGCATTTCGTTGTTTAGATTACATAACATATCTTGCACATAGTATGAACATGTTGGTAATGCATGCTCATTTTGTAATGTTCCAACTTTTTAGTTTCATTCATTTCATGAGATTCGAGTGTTAAGCTTCGTTTACAGATGTTGCATTTACTATGTTTGTAGATATAATCTATTTTTTGCATTAGTTGCTTTCGTCTTTGCTAGTGCATGTTATCTTTTTTTTCTCTTTATGTGCTTTTTTCATGATGTTGCACATTATTATGCATCTTATACCATTCCCATTTTCCAATTACATTAAGCATGCATGTGATGTAAATCGGTTTATGAGCAGAGTTGCAATGTATATGATGCAAGCCATGCGGCATGTTGTACATAATGCGGTTTACAAGGCCGGTGAAGAATACTGCGAAGACATAAAACCTACATGCACAACGGGTAATGTTTGTAATCATTCACGATTTGTCGGTGCATAAAATCTAAACATGTTTCTTTATTGCGAAGAGAAAATAGTTGATATGAGCACCGAATACAATGTAAACCGACCACCACAAGAAAGAGCACATGAACAACAAAATATAAGAATCGAGTGTACCAACAAACTAGAGCAAAAAACCATAATTACAAAACACTAAAAATTAAAGGCTGAATTCAATGTAAATCATACCGTGTAATGGTCCCAAGCGAACTTTCAAGCATAGCAACAACATGCAAGACATCCCCGAAACTAATGAAGCAATACAATACGAGGACTAGACGCAAACTATAGAGACTAGAACAACGAATTTCAAGAAGTTAAATAGAACTATCTAGCACATATGGAAGACGACATCAAGGGACTACAAACTGAAAAGAACAATTTGGTGAAGACCCCAAACATAGTGAATGGCTAGACAGTACTAGATAGAACATACACGAGAAATGGATTGTGGAAGAGAGGGGCATAGAAACTTGCTATCGAACCTGGAAGGGTAAGAGGAACAAACTCGCAATTGGATGAATGATTAAAATAAGAATCCTACAAGCAAAAACACCAAGATGCAACCAAACAAATGGGGATTCCGGCGAAGAGTGGTATAATATGCTATAATGGGCAACTGAAGGAACAAAGATGTTTGAAGCAGAAAGCAAGCTAGAACACAGAGAAAATAAATCGAACAATATGGCGTAGTCGGAAATAGACGTAGAGGGGCTAGCAGACTCAAGAGAACAACATAATGAACAACACCAACTAAATGAAAAAACTAGAGCAATAGCACCAAATGACACAAGGGGCACAGCCTAATGACATCAAGGGAAGCCAAACTTAAGTTGAACACATCCATAAAACAGGCACAACCTATAGCCAATACCGAGGATACAAAAGCCATGCCAAAATTCCAATGGCTGTAAGAACCAACTAGACGTGAAAGAAAATATCCGAGAAGTGAATAACTTATGGGATGCTTGGTAAAGAATGTGGAGATCAGACAGTGGACGGTCAAACAGTAAGGCTAAGACATAACAACATTCACAAGAAGGTGCTAATGTTTATAAATCGATCCAAGGAACTTATAGATTTCCATGAAAAGGACAAGATCTCTGGGTGCCTAAACCAGGATAGACGAAGTGACAAGAGGGAAACTTGCATAAAACTAAAGAAACCCACCAAGTGTCGAGCAAGTCGGAGTGAGATGGAACAAATAGGACTCAAAGGCAATAGAAATTGCTCTGGGAATTGAAGGGCGAGAGGAACAAATTGGGCAACCGAACAAACTATATTGAGAAGGCCATGAGAAAGGCGAGGGCCAGAGGAACCGAACAGGCGTTGGACAATAAACAAAGTACAACTAAAAATATCATGAAACAAGAACACTAAGAGCAATTAGAAAGATGGAGCAACTCGGAGCTATTGAGACAAGTAGAGCAGAGTAACAAGAAGTATAAAAGCAACTTGTACACAACCCGAACTGCAAGAGTGAGTACTAACAAGGAACGAGAAAGGGAAGACCATTAGAGCTCAATAAGACAAATGGAACTAAAATGGACAAAAAGGAAAATAATGAATGATGTAGTAAAGGGAACGAATAATGGCAATGGAAAGAAATCAATGAGTCAAAAAAAAATTGAAGGGGCACATGGCTAGATGGTCGTAACAATGACAAGCAACAAGCCACATACGAGGATACAACATAAAATATGCAACTAAGCTCACAAACATCAATGTAGTAAGAACTTCAACAGCCACAATAAATGTGAATGCAAACCGAGATATGGCTCGGCAAAAACCATGTAAACATGGGCAAATGATTTTACAAAATACCACCAATGTAAAACCTTGTGGTAGAAACAATCCCAAATAATGTGATGGATCCAAAAATACGCCTGCCCGAACCATGAAGCTACATGATGTGCCCTAAGAAACCACCACAAAAAGAAGTCAACCGTCGTTGAATTGTATCATTGCCAAGTTGGAACCGATCCCAACCCCTCGTTTGACTCGACTAGTCCCCTGGAACATAAGCCCGGAAGCAAAATACTATCTATTGAAATGTCCTTCTTGAATTACCTACAAGCTAAGGACAACAATAACATCATCATCATTCATATACTTTAACACACAACAAAGATTGTATCAAATGCACCAAAACAAAGCTATATAAGCAGGTAAACCTTATAGTATTGTGGGTAATTGAGAACAACATATGATCATAGAAAAGTTGAGGTGTTCAAATACTCACATCTAAAGTGGAAACTAAAGTTGTGCAAGCATGGGAACACATAATCTATATTTGGATAACAATCTTGGCACGATAAAGGCAAACTAATTTCTCTATTCTATTCTATTCTAAACCTCCGGAAACGACGTAAATCCATCAAAAAGACTTTTTATTTGACAAACCTAGGAAGGCATGAAATCAACTCCTAGATTAACAATAACCCCTGGCACCCTATCTAAAAAACAAAAAACCAACAATCCATCTAGGCCTAACAACTATGCCAAACAAAAGCTTTTAAAAGAAAATAAAGGAAGATCTACTGCATTCAAACAACCCCAGGCCTACAACTATGCCAAGCAAAAGCTTTTAAAAAGAAATAATAAAGGACGATCTATACAAACTCTACTGCATTCAAATAACCCATAGCACCCTATCTAAAAAACAAAAAACCAACAACCCATGTAGGCCTAACAACTATGCCAAACAAAAAACTTGTTACTAGAAATAATAAAGGAGGGGATACCGGACCCGCAAAACCCCAAACCACAAAACAAAAGTGGCGGGAAAACCCGCACCCGGTAATTCTGGAGGCTTTTTTGGAACGCAGGGATCGCCTGCGATAGAATCCGGTGCCAAGCGACCAAAAACCACCCGATTTTAGAAGCTGGGCGAGGCTAGGAGTTGAGGCAAATCGTGGGCAGCAGCAGGTCCACCAAAAAACAGCTAATGCGGCAGGGTCATGCCCGGGAGTAGTGCTCAAGTACACTGAGAACTGATCAAATATGCAGACGAAATTGCAAAGAACAGGAGCAGAGAGGCCATGGGCAATAAGGATGCACAGAAACCACGAAAGCAATATCTACACTTGTTTTGAGATTAGATCATCAGGAGCACCACGGTCTTTAAGAACCAGGTACGTCCCGAGCCCAATCCATTTGAGGAAAAACTAGGGAACACAGAACCTGAAGAGCAGTAGGTAACTCTGGAACAAACAGAATTCTGCTCAGAGGCAATGCCGATGAGGAATACTAGCAAGCAACATGAATATATAGTAGACAAAGCCAAAGAAAGCCTGCGCCATAGAAGACTCAAGCTATAGATGGATTTGACGCCAAAATGGCGTGGCGCCAAATCAGAGGTCCCTTTCCCCAGAATGATTCTCTTCTATATAAGAAAAGAACCATGACATTCTTACATATAAGCAAATAGTAGAAAGCACCTTCTATATTGTCTGGAGCTGCAAAGAAGGCAAAAACATCTCCAGCTTCGACAATGTCAGTTAATAGAACGTCTTCTTCAGATGCAAACAATGCATCTTCGGTCTGATCTTATTCTTCATTAAATGCAGTATGATCTATTGACACCAAAACTTTGATATCCCAAGTACCAACATGGAGCAGATTTTCACAACTTTCCCATTGCATTATCCTGCAAGCAGAACAGAAATAAGAAAGTGATCTAGTCATTACCATAGCAGGATTTGATTTGTCAAGAGCCATTACAGAATATAAGGCTAATGTTCCTGGCAATATCTTGCAGCCATATGGCACTCTTTATGTGAACCACTTTTTGATGGTGGAAATTTCTTCTTCAAAGATGCACAAGCTATGATAGCATCGTTTATTGGCAGACTATCTTCTTTAAGTTGCTCATCATATAGAGCATTCTTTGCCTTGGCAGACTCTGCATCATGCTCCCCCTTATCATGGCCTGATGCTAAATAGTTTCAGCACATTCTGATTTTATGCATCAAAAAATATCTGGCCAGAATCAAGAAGATCGAGCCTGCTTAAAATGTGAAGTACAACCATGAAACTATACAAGATGATGTCTGATGTGTGTTGCCCCAATATCCTGCAGCCAAGCTTGATGCAATTTGAATGCATAATGGACAAAGTGGAAGTCATGAAGTCTATCGTCAGAAATATAAAAATGAACTACATTTTTTAGTTTCCCATTAATTTTTAATATAGTAATATGGACCGACATAGTTACCTGCTAATTGTGTCAACGTTAGGACTGGATCTTCCTACCAAGTTGAAGTGTGTAATTCTATGAAAAGTCTAGAACTGAAAGCACATCATTTCTCAAGTTGCCCATACAAATTTTAAATTGTTCAGTCTGCCAATGTGAGGTGAAGTTATGTATAGTAAACTTAGCCAAATAATCAAACATGATCATCACCATGATAGCAGGTGCTGCTGATTTTTTTACAGACTTTCAATCTCCTAGATGCCCTTTATTTTGACTTCTCATTCATAAATTGGTATATTTCCCATTCCACCTCTTCTAATTCACCACCATTTGCAATTTCTTGAGGACACATTGCAATTTGTTTCGTCCTACATCTGGTACAGGTACCCCTTAGACAGTCCAACACATGCCATTCTACACCAACATATTTGTCACAAATAGTGGCTTTCCATAGTGAGCTTATACAACTACGAGTTATCTCCCAAAGCTTTACAATATCTGTTGCATCCTGCAAAACCACACTCCATTCATATGCATCGATCCACAGCAGCAAGCAGCAGACAATACTAATAATTTCTCAGAGCAACACGACGGCATAACGCAGACACAACTTACGGCATAACGCAGACACAACTTTAGCATGGTCATTCGCGGTGTCTAGATTTCAGACACACAGTAGTACTTTAGATTTAATCTGAGCTGCCTTTAAACTGCAGAAGTCCACAGAGCTATGTCCCATCTTGTGGAAATTCTAATCAAGATGTGGACTGCCGGATTTAAGCCTTATATTATCAATATATTGCTTTTTGAAATTTAGTTTAAGCCATGGGTATCCAAAGATTGTCTTTTATTACAAATATTTTGAAGTTTTTAGCAGATATGAGCAGATCATATTCATATTGTGCTTGAGAAAGATGCTACCAACAAAAAAAATTAAAGGTTATATATCTACATGCTTCATCTGGCATTTTGAAGATGAAACTTAACTTGAGTCTGATGATGCTTCTGGAAGTAGCCAAGGTTCCATGATGGCACTTTTGAAAGTAGTCAAGTTTCCATGCTGGCACAGTTGGATGGCACGGTTGGATGTAGCACTTGTACTTCTAGAAACTTTTGAATGACGTCAAAGTAAAGCATCCACTGCTTTAAGTGAAAATAATTTCAAATTATTTTCAATACTAAATAATTCAAAACCCAGTTCGAATTTTACCTTCAGAGTATCGAAAAGCCTGCTGGGCAATCCGGTATCAGAACCACTGCTTTCGTTCCCACCGTGGCCATAGCTACCATTATGGAGATGCAGCAGGCTGAGGAAATGCATGTACAGGAAAGGAAGGATGAAGTAAGGCAGGAGCATTAGAAGCAGGAAGATTTGGATTAAAATGCCGGAGTCGGAGGATTTTTTTCAAGCTCGGATCAATTGCGGAGACATTTTGCTGCGGATTGTTGAGATGGGTTTGTGTGGGATTAATGAATGAAAGCTGAAAATGAAAACCGGAAGTAGAAGGATGGGAGTGCTGCAGCGGTGGTTGAGGCATGAGCATTTTGGGAAGAATAGGCTTGACAGAAGATGCGGACTCCACGATACATGTAAAGCCCATTTTTCGGCCCTCCTTTTTCCTTCACTTTCTGGCCTCCTTTTCTTCATCATCGCTGCTCAGGATGGAGCTCTGATGTGTTTCTTTTTCGGTCGCGAATTAAGCCGAACCACCATTAAAGCATTGATCTAACTTACCATAATTCGAACTAGCGGTAAGGCAGGGGCAAAGGTTGGGTACCTGCGAATTGTGAGGGATGGAAGGGAAGAAATGAAAAACATGTTGAAGAAAAAGAAACTAGCATGGGATTGTTTCATCAGGTGTTTAGGCCCTAGAAGAAGTATGATAACCCATATACACTAAACATTACAGGCATCCATTTAAGCCTTGTAAAAATCAATTACTTTACGAAGCAAACTTTTAATTTGCAAAAACTATGCATACCACAATTGATTTAGATTGAATTATCTTTTATCTTAAACAATGCCAATGTTAAGATATAGATGCAAATTGGAGTTGTGTAATTTTGAATGTCTGCGACAGCCATCTATGCATGTGTCCTCCAAGCTAATTTGAAGGAACCTAGGAATGCAAACACATAATGCCTTGATATCACTGCGAAATGCCTGCCCTTTCTGAAGTCGTCAAGTTGACGAAATGAGCAAACAATTGATCATCGAGAAGTTTTATCTAGAATGTGTGGTATTGGGTTTAACCACTCTTGATATGATGATGAGCATGGATACTAGCAATATTGCAAATATTGTGCTTCCACACCAACAATATTAGAATTATTTGGGATTATGATAAAGCCCATATAACTCTACAAACTAGTTTATGAAAAGAAATAGAAAGGGCTATAGTCACCATCACAAGCCAAGAACAAGATGCAATATTAGATACCTTACCTCCTGTCTAGCTCAATGATAACTTCAGACACACTTAGTTATGTATAAATAAACACATTAATAAAGAATTTATTCCAAACTCACTATTGTAAAGAAAAATATGGTTGAATTCTTTGTCCAAACTGCTTCGAATTCCTTCTGTAGTCTATTTGCCAAACTTCGTAAGCTGTCCATTTATCATTTTAAGCTTTGTAAATGATACAAGATTCTAAGAAGTCTTATCTTCTTGAATCAATCCCCATGTATTGTTTTGCACAATTCATTTAGGGTAATAATTGTGCATTAAAGAATAAGAAATCTATGAGAACATTGATATTATTACATGCCTAGAGGATTTTGTCACTTTGAGATATTAATATACCCAGATTAGTTTACACAAGAAAATTGGAATTCAATGAGTGATTTCTCCTAAGAGACTAGTAACAATCGGTATGCATAACTATACTGGGAGTACTTGAGTTGAGACAGTTGGACACCAACTCCCAAGGGAAGGTGTCCAGGTGTGACATCCGCACCATCCAAGCTGCGACATTTGACACAACAATATAAACCGCGGTCCATGGAATATAGGAAATATTCTAGCAATAGTAATCATCATATCTTTGCACTATATGTATTCAATTTTAGCCTGGTAGAGAGATTTAATTTATCGCCGTAAAAAAGAAAAACGATGAACTTACTCCCGTGGATCGCCGCCACAAGAAGAATGTCACTCTCATTGTCAATGAAGACAAGTCGCCATATAGATGTGAGAGGGTCTTCAAGTTGTCCTTCTAAACCAAACATTCGAAAGCAAGCTCCCTCTTAAGTTCCTCATAATTCCTTAAGCGTGTGATGTCCGGGGATCTCTCCTAGCTTATAAACCCGAAAGTGGATTTTGAACTTGAGATAACCATAAGAAAAGCAAACTTTGGCTTTTCAGAAGAACAAGCGCAAACCTTGGTGAATGTTCTAACAAATGCTTGGTATTGCCGATCTGAGCTAGGTTGCAGGATTCCATTCTCATCGATGCTTGAGTTTATGACCATAGAAGAATTGATTGGAAGGTCATTGGAAGATGAACAAACCGCTCCATCAAGTAAAGTTCCTCCGAAAAAATTGATTTGGCATATCCTTCGCTTGTTCATGGATATGGATGCACTTACACTCGTGGAGTGGGGAATCAATATTTACTCCAAATAAATGGAGGGGTAAATTTGAAAGGTTATTTTGGCCCGCAAGATCCCAATGTGGAATTGATATGACCCGTGCGGTTCTCTAATTGGCTTGCTTCTCTTTCTATTGAGAACCATGCATTTGAGATTTGAGGATCCCAACAGCGACGATAACGCCTTGAGTGCTCACCACCAGATTGTCTTGACGCCGCCACGCTTGGATAATGATCGTGACCTCTTTCGTGCTCCAATGGTGCTTGAGATCTTGTAACGTGCATGCCGAGGGAGCAATGGAGTTGATTTTAGATTCCACAAAACCTGACCCTTTTTTAAAGGTGGTAGATCAAGAGATTTAGGCTCTGAATTAATTGTTTGTTGTGCGAGTTGATTTTGGCTCGATGATGGTGAGCATGTTGATGTTGGCGAAGTCTGAATTTGTGCCTCGCCGCCGATGCATATTTTGTCGTCTTTGGATTAGAGGTGGCAACCGCTGCTGGCATCGCGTCGAAACCGCATTTGTTGAGATTGTAAGGCTTGTTGATTCTGAACCCCGCACAGCTTGCTTGAGGAATCAATTTCGATCTCCTCGCATACCGCCATTGTTCTATAATACTCGTAATGTGGTGAAGCTATAATGTCACTCCTTTGTGAAGATGCATCCAATGTTCCATGCTAAGGTTCATGTTTTGAGTATTCTCCCCTCATCCACAAAGTTTGTTGCTTTCCTGATTTGCCTCCATATCTTCTTCCTCACCCGCAAGACATGAAATAAAAATCTTCATTACAAAGAATTGATATATTGATGGGAGATTTTATTTTTGATCTTAATCAACGATCAAAATACAGTTACCCTGTAGTCGGGGACGCCTTGCTCTCAAAAAGGACAATGAAGGAGAGCAAAATAAAAATGGGGTTGTAAAGGTTCAATCTCCCACAATGATACTCTTTGTTGTCTTTCTCCAGCAGCTTGATTCATCCCATCCAACCCCGCCATTGAGTGTTTATCATGCCTATTGTTAGAAAAACAATTACATAACACAAGTGGCGCTTGGTGCCGTGGTCCTAACGTTGTTTGTTACCTTTGAGGGATCTCCAACATGAATTTGGCCATCTCGACAGTGGTCGAGGTCACCAACGCCGCTATTGTACCGTATATATCTGTTCTAAGATTGACATTATTGTACTATGTATTTTTTTCTTTCTTGGTGATTTCTAACAACAATTATATGTCTAGACTACCTCCTTGTACTAAGCGCCCTCGGGCTCAAATTGCATTCCAGCGCATCCCAACCGACACTTGAACACCATATATTGCTTTCTTGGTACTTGGAAAGTGGGATGACAAATTACGATGGGCTTTCCCCGAGTGTAGACTTTACATCTTATTTCACAAATCAACAAGTTGTTTTGAATTGAAAGTTGTATAGGACAATTCTCAGAATTCACCTTGGATTATAAAATATCATAAAAACTACTTGTAGCATGTGCATGCGCAGAAAAGAAGAAGAACTCCAATATGCATGCCGTCACTAGATAAAAAGGATGATGGAGCGGTGATGGTTGTTGATGGTTGGCGTCACGATACCCAAAAGGATCTGATTTTTTCTCATCCCTATATTTCAAAAAAAGCATTGCCAAGAGGATTTTAGAAAAAGAAGACAACACCTTAAAACTACGAAACAGAGAAGAATGAAGCAGATGCAAACCTGATAAATAAGACAGAATCACCAGCTTGTAGCCTCTTGGCACTAACAAACACGCTCCACCCTGTCGCGGAGAAGATGACCAGCGTGGCTGACCCGAAGCCAAAACTTTCAAATGGTTAGAGCAACGCTTAAGAAAATATCGCGGCCCAAAATTTTTCAAGTGCTCACCGCGTAGATGTGACTAAAAATGCCATTCAATATACTGCACCCTACGTGTTCAGAATTAGAGCCATAAATCAGATAGTGGTGCCAAGCTTGTCTCTGAGATTATTCAGCTCAACTCAAGGCTGTTGGCGGGGTATTTGAGTCATTCTGGCCAGTTTTAGTATCTCTTGCACACAAATGATCAAGCTTCAATGTGTGTGCTCTATTATGTGAAAAACTGGATTTGTCAACAATTTAAAGTCTCTGAAAGGAAACAAACTGTTAGAAAGGAGGCCCCAAACTAAGTAGAAGAGACAAAGGAGACAGAGGAGTACATGGACTAATGGGATCAGCCATCCATGAACACAATGAATGGAAGTGCTGCAAATTCGCAGATAAACTTGATCAATAGATATGCAAAGTATGGCTTTTTGCAAAAAACGATTGCAAGAAACTTTATCCTGATCCTACATGTTTTGTGATGTCATGCTCAGTTGAGATGCATTCGAAAAGAAAAACAAACCTTTATGACTAAATACTGGATTTCGTCCTCTGCCGTGCTTCACCACGAATTAGGAGATCCGAAACAATGCAGTTGCCGTGTAGAGTGGAATGGAGGCAGTGAATGGAATTGGTCGGCCATAGCTGGAGCCTTCAATCGCTTAGCATAAACCCTATTTCATATGCTCTCCACATATTGTATATGCCTCATAAAATTCCCTTTAAAAGAAACGGATAAATTTGGGTGATTAATAGCTCCGTTGGATTCTTGCCGATTTGATACTCCCAACTAGCAGAGAAACAGAGAGGTTTTTTCCTCCTCCATAAGCAGCCTGTTGAAAAAACCTTAAAGTATAAGGGCTCCATAGTTGCACGGAAAGAGAATGAAAATGGTAGGAAGATTATGCGGTAGACTGTTACGATCGCCGGAAGCAGAAGCAGAGGAGGGAATCGGGATGGTCGGAGAAGAGGAGAAGTGATTTTCAAAGAGTTTCTAATTTTCATGGCCGTCCGATGCGAAATTAAGAAATCTAATGGTTGAGATTAAAAACAGCTGATGTAGCACGACACGTGGCATAGCTAGGAATGCAGGAAATCCGGCAACCCTGCTAAAAATCTTTCCCACGCCACTTCCAAACGATGCCCCTTTTCGAGGGTGCCTATAGCACCTTTTGGCATAAAAAAAAAAACACTTGACATGCCACGTGGCACTGTGATTTATATGGTTATAAGTCCACAACTCGATTTTATGCTCACAATTTTATGCCCTTGGTAATTGTTAGCACAAATGAACCTGAGCCATTTATGTTTGATGCATGACATACATACTTGCATGATAATTTTATTATATATAAACAAGTGTGGACTGTGGCCCCGTGCATATAACTTCTACTTTGTGGTCGTTGTTCCCATAATGGCATACAAGGCTTTCCAACCCGCCGCGACCATAACCCCTGATGGCGGCAGATCCCAATGGTGGTAGTTGAGAACTCGATCCCAAGTACTTGTAGGGCTGGAGCCACCTCTACATCTTGTCCCCGGGTAAGTGAATGAGGGAAGCCTTGGGCCGACGGATGATGAAACTAGCAAAGACCCTAGTTTTGGCCAAGTTAACTCGCATGCCGCTGAATCGGCAAAAAGTGTCAAGAGCATCCGGTGGCGCTGCATGTCCTCCTCCTCGAGTATAGGCCGAGGTTGACATCGTCAGCATATATGAGTTGCCGGATTGTGTGATGCATGAGATGGGTGCCCGCACCTCCATGCTCAGAGAGCCAATCCTCCAATTGGTCAATGTATAGGCCAAAGAGTGTGGGGAGAGGGGCAACCCCGACGTATTCAATACTTCTCGACATCGGCTGTTCTCGATGATGTGATACGCCCGAAAGCATGCCTCAGATAGCCTATATACTGCATTCTGCAAGTCAAGGGGAGTCCCTAGCTACCGCAGTCTCTCCCATAGCCTGTCACGGGGCACTGTGTCAAAAGCTTTTGCAAAATCCACGAAACAACAAGCATGTGTTTTGCCGGGATTCCCTCGCTATCCTCAATCAATGTCGCAGAGTGAAGATATGATCAATGGTGGAATGCCCGGGCCGAAACTTGCATGTGTAAGATCTCGCACATCCGCCTCCTCTCCCCATATTGTCACCAGCCGCCAAGGATGCCACCAACAGCTTTGCAAAGAAAGAGCTGACCATAATAGTACGGTAGTTGGTCGGGCATTGAGGGTCCCCCTCGCCTTTGTATATGGGCACAACTCTACTAGTGGTCCAACGCGAGGGAAGCCTTCTTGCAATGCTTTTATTGAACAATGCCGAGGGGACAAGCACCAATGGAGCCCCCAAATTTCAAGTTCACCGCATGCCATCTAAATCGCCGCCTTCCCATTAGCTAGACATTGTAGGCCCATGATCACATCCCCATCTCAGATGACCGAGCCATGCCTATCTCGTGGAGGGACTGGTGTCCCGGCCCGAGCGGGTCATAAAGTTGTTGCAAGACCGTACCCCATTGCTCGAGGTGATGTTCCCTCGGGTCTGTGCGGGTCTTGCTCAAGACCCTAACAAAGTTTAAAATGAAACGCGACTTATTTGGTTTGGAAACGCACTTGGAAGGAATCTTTGAAAGATTCCCTAAAATTCCATTTAAAAAAGTCCATTTTTAAGATTTTTTTTGACAAAGTGACAATTTAAGTAAATTAGGTACCATTTTTGAGGGGTTGATTGAACATAACTTTCGTGCAAAAATTTTAAATAGCAATTTTCATCCTCCTAAACTAGAACAAAAAATAGTTACTTTTATAAAGTGTAGCAAAAAAGGGGCAATAAAAAAATAGCAAGGGTAGTAGAGTGACAAAGAAGTGATATATTCAAGGTTGTGAAAATTGTACAAAATTATGAACAAAATTGTCAAAAATATAGGACATTTTGACAAACACTCATCACCTGCACTTTCTCGTTTCTTTACATGTTCGAAGTCATCGGACAAACTTACATTTTGCAGCAAGATCATGATGCATCTCATCCTCCCACTCATTTAATCCCCGATCACTTGAGCCTTCATCCTCCCTTCACTCTCAAGACTTTGGATGTACTCGAACGATCTTCTTCCTCACTGTCTACAAGTGAGTCTTCATCATCATCTTTTTTTGCCACCTTTCTAGGTTGTTTGTCTAATCCACATGCCGACCTTATTAAAGTTTGAGTGACCATACGTAACTTATTAGCAGCAGTCAGAACAAAGTCATATGCAAGAACCTTTACTTCAGCTAGATCTATGACGTTAGTTGCTTTGCTTTTGGACTTTGCTCTCTTTCCCACTCGCTTACCATCTCCAAAGTATAACTCCCATCAGCATTGGCGCATTTGTTCTCATCCGCACTTTTAATTGAGTGGGAATTCCATCCTCTCTTTGTTACCTCCAAGCTTTAGCTAGCGAATGGCTTCCCATTCATCATTATCACCGGGACAAACTATGAGCATTCCTTTCTGGAATCTTCAGATCCAAACCGAGACTCGAGCAACTTGTTGTGCCGCAAGGCCTAGGCCATACATGACTCTATCATCTTCATCCGAAGCTAGCCAATATCTCTACATGTTCCTCTTGATTCTCGACTTGCACAGGGAGAGTTTGCCTAGATGGCCGTTGAATGTGGCTCCGTCTTCGACCTTGTAATGAAGCTTGCAACATGTCACGCTCTTCGAGAAAAAACTGAGGCCACCATAAAGCATCCGCCCCCAAAGTGGTTAGAGCACGATCAATACTTGTCTCAATGCAATCCAATGATTTGTTTGAGTCAAATGCTCTTCCCTCCTTTTTACTCTTTGTGATTTCTTTCAAGCTTTTAGAGGCATTTGATACTCGAGAGAGCATGGAACTAGTATTGGGATGGTGCGAATGAATTGAATACACTGCTGCTATCCGCCATTTGCAAGGATGTGGCATATTTCTTTCCTTGTAAGATGGCCTTGCCATCTACAAGTGAAATTTTGATCCGATGCTGAAATGTAATGTTTCTCAAGGGCTCAATAGCACAAGGACCCAGTTGATCTCTCCAAAAATCCATTCTTTGAAATCATAAGTTTCTTCCAATAACTCGATGTCCGGACGAGGATTGTAGGAATCTTGGATAACCTCAATCATTGCTTTGGTAGGTCGAGAGCTTTTTTCGAAAGCAAGACGTTTAGAGAACCTACCAACATCTCGATCAATTTGATCGTGTGTATGACCAACAAGCAGAAACCAATCTTCACCTTCTTGAAGATTTGTTTCTACTAGCATAGCACGTAAGCAAACAACGCCTCGATTCTTATTTTTCCCTTTGTCGTGTTGTTCAGTCAAGATACTGAAACTGGTGGTATATGTTCTAGATTGGAAAGAAGCTTATTCAATATTGTGATAGTGAGATTTGGATCAAGATGAATGTTTGGATAATTCAAAAATGCCTTGCAAGATAGTTTTCCATTAAATACCATAGCACCAACAACATGCGGATGTATGAAATCTTCTTCAAAGAAGATCCTTAGGCACATTGACAAAATGTGGTAGGGTGGTCTTCTTCCATTCCATTCCATCAATAACAACCGATATGTAGTTGAGTGGTTGTTCCAATGCTTTCTTCCTATGTTTTGTCAATTTTCTCCTTTCAAAGATTGTTGTTCTCAGTGCTTGTTGTTTCTCCTTCAACGCATCCGGAAATGAAAATATGTTTAGGAAAGAACCTACTTTTAAGTAGAACTAGGCAAGAACACGCCCCGGAAGCTTACTTTTAGTGTGAAGTGTCCTTGCATTTTGTCTCGAGCTTTTAATTCGAGCATGTAGCACAAACAGGACATCCTATGCTTTCTAGGAATGGACACGCCGAGAAAACTCTTTTTCCGAGCACGATAAAGTAAGAGTAGCGCACAAAAGCGCTCTCAGCCTCAACACACATCTCCTTATAATTATCGTAGACTTCTTGTTTCGCGGAAATTGTCACCAAGTGGTACATAGGGCTGTTAGGGGAGTTTCTCACAAGACTCCTTAAAGAAACCTTCCATCCAGGAAACACATTGAAGGGCATGAATTTGGTTATGCCTCCTAATGGCAGTAGTCATTGATGCCCGGATTCTTGTCAAGCCTTTTCTTCTCAAAGGGGTCAGTTCGTCACCCTAAAGCATGAATCAATTTAAGGCCGTTTGACAGGGCGGTGTGGCCACCCAGCTGTGTAAAGTAAACTTCTCACCATCATCTGGCCTAATATTGAAGCTAAGTAGCCCCTTTGGTCTAGCGAGAGTCATTGAACTCAGACTATCAATGGGCTAAACAACCTCAATCTTAAGCAAACAACGCTGAGAACAACAAGCAGCTTTGTATGTGTTGCCCGCAAGTGAGCCTCGCCCATGAGTTTCTTTCTTCTAACGGTTGTACATGCTCTCTTTGTGTAAGTTAAGATTTTTACTTGCAAGGGCTTTGAATTCGAACATGGAGTCTTGTGGCTTTGGTAGGTCCTCGCCCCGAGACATCAACATGAGGTGTTTCTTCGTCGGAGAGATCAACATGAGGTGTACTTGTAGATGCTTTGAGGTTTGATGTCCCGGGAGGGTCCGGGAAAAAGTAATCGAGGCTGGTGGCGTAGTTGACCAGCTCCGGCGTCGTGAGAAATCAAGGGAGTTGGCGTCACCGACCGCCCCACTTGTTGTAGTACCATTTAGCGAAAATGGATGGAGTTGGTGTGATTTGCCTCCGTGGAGGGAGCTCTACCGGGACTATGGGCTTAATGCATCAAAATGAACTGGAGTAGGTAGTCGGAGCTCTCTAGCCCTCGTGGTGGAGAGTAAACGCATTGGTGGGGGCAAACGACGTTCGGAGCGGGTGTGGTGGAGTAAATTGAACCGGTGGTGGAAGCCGAGGTGGTCTTGCCGGGAGTAAACTCAACAGAGTCGGGTGTTGGAATGTCGGATGTAGAATATTCGTGGCTACTTCGGTATATCCGGCTGAGGAGGTGTAAAAGCCATTGCAGAGGAAGCCCGGCGAATCAGGAGTTGAGGCTCTACTTGTTTTCTCTCGAATATACGGTATAAATTTATACGAGTTGGTATAAATTTCATACGTGGAAGAAAACTTAAAATGCAAACCTGTATAAATTTATATAGTAGATGGTATAAATTTATACGAGAGGAGGGCAACATAAACGTAAAATCCAGTATAAATTTATACCTAAAACCACGCATTAATGGTATTGAAAACTTTATGGAGAAGCTATATGAAGCGCACTTAGCGGCAGGTACTTAAGCCCGCCCGCCACCCCTATTTTTCTATATAATCATGGCTGGAGTCTAAGGCACTTCAGCGGTCGCTTATATACCCCCATTTGCTCTCCAACGCCCATACGCTGCCTATATCGCCATGGCCAATGCAAGTCTACCACCCGCATCGTTTCTAGTTTCTCTTTGTTTTAATCACGCTAGAGTGTAAATCGGGTATAAATTTATCTGGATATGGTTACTGATCCCGGTATAAATGTATACCGCCGAAAGCACGAAGCGGTATAAATCTATACCGTTTCAAAACACATTATAAATTTATACTTCAGCGGGCGGGTATAAATTTATACCGCCGATAATAATAAAGATGCGTACTATTTTTTGCTTGGCAAACACCTTCATGGTTATTAGCAAGGCAGACCGAGCAATTACAAGTATAATTCTTGTGCAATTTTGAGCTCATACTGTTAAAAGCTTTTTCGAACAGATCCATTTGCTCATGTTTCACGCACAAACATGTATTCCTCTCTTTCAACCTTCTCACACAAGTTGGCTTCAGGTACTCAAATGTTCGAACACCAACCTTCATATGGGATTTTTATCCTTGAATGCCCCTGCATTCAAATGAAGGAAAAAGAAATATAGATTAGAATTGTCTAAGAACTATATATATATATGAACTCACGTAAAACTGTACCACAATGTCATAAAGGATGATAACCAAATTACAATATGTTCTTTCATGTGCATGTGCAAATTCATATTCATGAATGTACGTAATGTCATGAAGGATGATCATCAGTGTGCATTCTGTTCATTCTCATACATTTGAAAATTCTTGTTCATACATGTACCTTTATGATGTCATCTACCTCTTGTACAAGTAAGTGTTATGGTGCATAGAAATGTCTTACAATGCACTACTAGCAAACATCAATGTTGGTCAGTACAAATGGATGGTTGTGCAGTGTATGCACCAACCGAGTTGTATTCCATGCACTAAGACATCAAGTAGCACCAAATTTATGGATAGTACCACATGGACACTTTGCTGTTTATGCACAGAAAAAGGAGATCATGCAAACTTAGAAACATGGATAAATTTATGTAACAAGAGAGCAAGAAAGCATAAAATTAAGAGTTCTCAACCATATCTGAGGAATATCAAGGTAACGAATTACTTCAGTTCTTTTCTTCCTCAGATCCCTCACATTTGGTAAAACTTTCATGTTCCTCGGCCAAAAATCTCAAACTTTTTCTTTCATTTCCTCATCTATTCTATTTCTTCTTGGTTTTCTTCCCCCAAGAGCCCACAATTGCCTACCTGCCATAATCATTCACCTTTTTTTGACAGCAGACTTGATATTTCTTGGTTGCAAGCCTAATATTTTTGATGCCAATCTCTTTTGTTTGAGGCCACCATCCTTTCCTACGACCATAGAGAGGGGAGTATGTTTAGCTGCTAATCTGTCTTTACTATTAGAGCTTTTCACTTCTTGAAGCCCTCCTCTCAAATTTGTGAGAAGCATACCCCTGACAGCTGCTATTACACTCCTCTGTTCAAGGTGCAACGTTTGAGACTCAGATTGGATGCATTGTGCAATTTTAGCAACCCTCTTCATGATCTTCTTTGTTGCATAACCAAATTTGCAAGTGGAATCAGATGTACCTTTTTGAATCTTGGTACCTGAATTCTCATCTGCCCCTAATACTGCTACTATTTTTGCAATTTTACTCTGAAAAAACAAAGAACAAAGAAACACAATTGAGATTACAAAAAGAAGCATAACCTAAAAATCACTGAAAAACTGCATGGAAGAGAGTTGCATGGATTTGCATCAAAACTGCATGAAGGAGAGTTACACGGATTTTTGTTCAGGCAAAGTTGCAATTTTTTCGTGAGAGAGATTTTGGTGTCGGAATTTCGTGAGAGGGAAAATTTTTCTTGATTTGGCACTTTCCATAATTAGAATTTCACTCCTTGATTAGAGTTTAACACAATTCAAATGCCTAACTCACTCTTGGTGACGTGCCAGCTCAAAATTTACAATTCGTTCAAAAAAATGCACACCAAATACGTGCATTTTTTTAAATTAAGAAGGAATTTGGCACACCGTTTTGTGCTTCTACTCAATATCCACATTTTTTTCAAAGGAGCGTTTGTCTATATATTTAGCATGACTCCCTGGGCAGAACCAAAGTCCTGAGATGAAGTACTCTTGGATAAATTGTTGCTTGGATAAATTGTTGAAGTACTCTTGCTTGGCTTCTAAGATGATGAAAGTATCATATGCATATTGCGTGAATGGAAGCCCGTTGGATCCAAGCATTTGACTTTGTTAAGCCCTTCCTTTCTAGCCCCTGTTGAGAGGCTTTGAAATAAGGTTGTATACCATACTTTATTAATAAAATAAAAAATATCTCAAATCTTCCATCATGACTACTTCTTACACATCCGATGGCAATATTTCTGAGGCAGGAACATGCCAGTTTTCTAACATTTTTGTATTTTCTCTTTATCAATTGTTCCAAAACCAAGTTTATTTCTGGAATTTGTATTATGTATACAATAGAATCTGTATTAAGTATATACAAACGATCCAGTGAATGCAATCTTATGCTGAATATAAAAGCGGTTGTACTATGAATGCATTTTATTTTGAATATAAAAAGGTGGAAGGCTAATTTCCAATATCCATATTTTTATTTTGAATATAAAGGATGGAAGGTGTTAATTCCCAATTGGGCTTCATATAGACACTCCAATTCTTGTGTCCAAGCCTTTTCATGCATGTCGTGTTCAGTCTTCCCAAGTGATGGGGGTACATGGTGTTTAACAATTGACATATATTTTGTTCATGCATAGTTAAGCCTGAATAGCTAAATGGGTTGGAGAACTCCACAGGATATGATCGGCTCTTCTGCCACTTGCCAAAAGTTGGAGATGGAGATTCTTTTGGTTGTGATAATGTAGGTGTGGCATTATTTTACAAGATCGCTGACACTTGGAAAGCCCTTAGCGTTACGTCTTGATTACATGATTAGCCTTGGCGTTACGTGTAGTTGAAAGCTTTTGCAACTCTAATTATGACTGTTCTTGCTTGAATACATATTCTTGATTATGGCCCTTTTGGACTCTTGTACATGTTCTTCTTGTAAAACTATTAGTAAATTCTTAGAGCCAAACGACCAGTAACAGATTGTTCAGATTATGAAATGACCATTAACAGATTAATTTTTGTTTTGCAATGTGAAAAGCTTTTTAACAGATTCTGTTAAGTTAAAAACTAACATAACAACTCCAATGCGAAAATATTTTTAACAAATTCTGTTATGTTAATAGATAACATAACAATCACATGTATGAAATTCATTTTAATAGATTTCGTAACGTTAGTAATTAACATAACAAGTAGTGTGAAAGCTCGATAATAATAACCTTAATTTAGCATAACAAACAATTGGTTAACTTAAAATTTACTTTAATTTAAATGGCGTGTAGGTACCCTAAAACGTCTAGATATGTTTGTCACCGCATAAAAAAGAACCCATACATCCGTTTTTGTCATGATAGCCTTCAAATTGGAAGATGTCGGGATGTGAATTGCCTAGAAAATCACTTAACAAATGGGAGCTTTAAAGCACTCCTTAGTGTAGTTTGGCATGGCTATGTTCTAGCCTTGCATGATTTGGTTAAAAGCTAGGGTTTAAGATAAGTCGTAAGCAAGGCACATAGAATCTCATTAGGAATGCTAGAGTCGGAGAGCCGAGGAGGGACGTTGGGGCTAGGTCCTGAGCAGGAGACTAAAGATTTTCTTTGTATGGATGGGCTTACTCAAGCCTAATGGATGAGGCAGACACTCTGTATGCTGTTATTCTCCAAGGCTTGAGAATTGAGTCAATTCCTTTTCATGGATATCTGATGCTATACTCTATTGTTAATTCTGTAATCCGATTCTCTAAACTAGTAGGTTTCTTAAGGGAAAGTACCAGCAACCCTTTCTTGACAATCTGCTCCTTCCAAAAGATTTCATAAGGGATACAAATTATTGTGGTATCTTTAGAATAGAATAGAATATGATTTTATCGTCCACGGAGACCAACTGACCTATGGGACCCAAGTACAAAGAGAGAGCAGCAGGCGTATTACTACCAGGATTAAAAAACCCCCGCCCCGAAGGGTTTTCGGGGGAAAACCCTTAGTAGCAATAAGGATGCTGACATACTGCACAGTTATATACATAATCACAAGTACAGCTGAGGTTAATGTCAGACAGGGGGGCATAACTGAGTCCGCGTATCCATTACAAGCAGGCAGAGGAAACAATCGTAGTCCTTAGCATTTTAGTTCTCATTTTGAATTTAGAAAGTTCTCAGATGGGGTAATGGCTTCAATCTTTCAACCTAGTCCCCAAATCCTAATTTTTTGCAATATGTTGATAACAACTCAATAGCAATTTAGACATTAGGGAATTTGGTCCCCTTCTGTCTTCTTGGTCTATCCATTAGATGGTTTTCAAGAAAAGTGAAAATAAAAAAAATATGAAAAGAACTAGTCCCTTAGAAGTCAATAGTTTGTAGACTTTGATTGTCTAGTATGAATCTGAAGCATCTGACAACTTCAACAAGAAGTCAGATCACAATTTTTTTATTCAACCCCAGATTGTCGGCAACTTTTCCCTTTTTCTCCCTTTTGTCCTTTTAATAGAAAATGTCCTCTCTTGTAATTCTCTCCCTGTGGAACAAAAAATACAAAAATCAAACCATTAAAGGATGATATTTGCTATATTTTGGAACTCAAGAAAGAAAGGAACTTAGTTTGGACCTATCTCAAGGAGTTGGTAGAGATCTTCAACATTTTTAAAACTCAATCAATATTTGTATGGATCTAATGAAAGATGGTGAAGTTTTAGGTCATTTTAGCAACAGGTTGAGAATGAGACAGACCACAATTCAGTCATATTAGATGACAAGTGTTTTGCATTGAATTACTCTAGACAAAATTTAGCAAATCAATGTTCTCCTTACCTCCCTCATTGGGATTAAAACTGGGAACTTCTCTAAGGATTGTTGCAGTTGAGTCTTTAGAATAACTATGGATGAGCTCAAATAAAAGCCAACAAAAAATCGCAGAACCTGCATTAAGTTATTGGATGGAATACCACTGAAATGGTCAAGCTCTGGAAGGATGCATGTTCGGATGTAGCAGCAGAATGAAAAGAAAAAAATCAAGTTTTGTACAAAATGCGCCATTCTAGATGCTGTTGAGGACTTCAAAAAGGTTGTTGCAATTATTATATTCGAGAGTTTCCCTTCTGCCCAGCTCCTGGTTGCAAAGTAAAAGACAGTAATGGATTCTTTGTACCTGAGGAGGTTGTTCTTTGCAAATGTGAGAATCGCAGCACTGTAGAAAAGAAGGTATGCATAGAAGCCAACCTCCACCTCCACCACCCCCACCCCCTCCAAATTAAAAAAAAAAAAAAAAAAAAAAAGAAAAGAAAATCTAGAGGGAGCCGAAGGCAGTTATTTATTGAAAAGAGGAGCTTAATCATTAATCATTAATCATAAGTAATGGATACGCTTTTTCTTTTGTTTTATTTTTAGGAAATAAGAATCTTTATATTGCATAAGTATAACATCTTCTTTCTCTATTTTGATGCATGGTTGATATAAGCAAACAGGAGCAAGATTTACTCCGCCATGTTGATGTGTCTACTCGTTGTAATACTTGCATGAGAGCAATGGAAGAAAGCCTAACCTACCAAGTGACTGAGATTGCTAAGAAGACATCTGGTCGAGTTGCTCCTTGGAATGTTCCTTTTCTCATTCAACCAAGGCACCTCCAGCTTCTTCTTCAAAGCATAATGATCCTAATGAGAGATCCATGCTTATTTCATTCTCCCCACAATTCTGGCACTCCCATGTAATAGATATTGCATCTACATCTGCTTAGAGGCATAGAGAATACATTGAAGTACCAAAGCCATCATCATTTGAGAGGCCACTACTCAAGCATAGCAATACTTGAGATAGGAAACAGGTGCTAGAAAAATTTCAATGTGCTTGCTAGTCCACCTTACTACCTAATGGCGTTGTGATCACCTCGGCACCATCTTAAAGCACCAAGCAATGCATGAAGCAAGGCCTCAATGTCCTCTCAAAAAATCCTATGCCAATATAAAACAAAAATAAATAAACAACTTAAAAATTCAATATCAAGATCAATAAAGATGGCCATTCATACCGTTGTACCATAACATGTTGTACTGCCTCTGATGTCAAGCCAAGAATTTCTTAACCCTGGGCAGACGGTCGAAAAGAGGTCATGCTTTGTGGAGATACATGGAAAACAGTAGTTTTGCTCAATGGGGGAACACCCTCGCTACAGAACAAAGTGTTATGACCCCAAAAACCTCCTCCACAGAGGGGAAAGCAAACAATGCCATGTGATCTAATGACCTAATCGATCATGTATATTAGGCAGGAGTGGGGTTTGAGTCTTCCTATCCATAACCAGTCCAGAATGAGAGGGAATGAATGGAATGGTGAGAGGAGGCCAAGCTAGGCTAGCCTCGCAAAGAAAGAAATTGTGATGATGGCTTAACTAGCAGTGGGTCTACAATGACCATGCTCTACAGCAGTTAACGAAAGGTCAATGCAAGAATTCAAATTTGCTAAAGTTTCTGCAAGCTGGGACAGAAATGAGGATAATTTATCACAAAGACCATCAATGTTCAGGAATTTGTCAGCTTCTATACTAGAACATCTTGCGCATTAGAAATATAAAAGAATAGATCTAGTTCACATTCACTTGATACGCCAACATCTCTAATCAGACTCTACAAGAGAAACAATAGTCTTTGGTAGAAAACTAGGGAAATCATCTGCAAACTACATTTGCAAATAAAAATGTAATTTTGGCATTTCAAATATACAAACTATATTTGGAAAAATCTAACGACAATCAAATACTAGGTAAGGCCAAAGGCATGGACTTGAATCTTCAAAAAAGCTTCGCAAAGACCAAAAGCACAAAACGAGCAATAGATTTAGTTAGAAAATTTTTACTTGCAGAACTTCTACTCCAGAGAAACTCCAAACTAGAAACACACGTGAAAATTCCTCAAAGCAAGCCAGGGCTGCCACAACAATCTAGAATGTATTATATAATAGCTATATTCAATAGAAAAACCTAGATTTCCTCATGATGCAGCAAATCGACTGTTGTGACAGCTCGCATTCCTGAAAGTGTAGCAAATCAGCCACTCCAGTGGCAAATCCGACATCCAAAACAAGGCCACAACACCCAACACATAGTCCCTTCTAGATTAGCCTGATCTGGAAGCAAAAGGGTAGCAAAAATAGGCACCTAATTTGGATGTCTTGATGTTTTCCCATAAAATCTCTAAGAAATTTACCATACTAAAATCATGTATTCACCATATTGTATTCACCATCATAAATCCCATAAATCATTGCCTGAAATCCAATTGCCCAGTATTGCCATGCAAAGAAAACCTAAATTTAGATTACCCAATGTAAAACAATTACTACAAACCCTAATGTCATATAACATAAGATTCCTAGCAATAAAAAATCCAAAATAGCAAGTCCACAAAACTATATGCCCCAGACCATTGAAAATAAGGTCATGACTCCTATTTTGCAAGATAATAGAGAGATTATGCATATTATTTTATTTTCATTGCAAATGCTTACTCTGTCTTGATTCTGAATGGAGCTCCCACGAATTTCTTCCCGAATCCCCATAGAAAGAGGAGTTAGACAAGGATGTCCCTTAGCCCTTACCTCTTCCTCAGCATTGTTAAAATTCTTACTAGGCTGATTGCTATTCTTTTTCTTTTTTTCTCTTTTTTTTTCCTTTTTTTTTTTTCTTTTTTTCGGTTGTTCCAGAAAGGATGATCTGCAAAAACTGATGTGTAACTGTCATACACAACTATTTTACCACTTGTCACACTAGAATTCACACTTTTCGAAACATAAGAACCTGGAACAACTGATACAGAGAAAATAAAAAGAGGATATACCAGCAGCTTTACCAAACTTTAAGAGTTTTAAGTCTATTTTAATAGTTGACAACCAAATACTGTGCAAGGTTTGTTCTTATGGTTGCACCGTCATTCGTCGATGTGCTCTCTTGGTTCTCTTCTTCCTCTTCTTCTTCAAGCTCTAGGAGTTCCTTTTCCACATCTATATCTCAACTTTCAATCGAAAGATTATGAAGCACACAACAAGTTAATACGAGCTCAGGTATGTAATTTACATCCATTTCCAATCTTATCTTCAAGCACTTGAAGACTTTTTTCATAATCCCAAAGGATTGCTCAATGAAGAGTCTAGCCTGCACATGTCTCTCGTTGAACAACCCCTCAATAGGTGGCAGATTTGCGACATCTCCAATGTACGTGGATATGAGCCATGGAGAAGACACATACCCTTTGTCTCCAACAGTGTAAGGTTGAAGATAGATAGATAGATAGATACCATTAAAAATCAATGTAGGCTCTCGCAAAATTTGTCCTTCATGTGCTCTAGTTGCCAAATCTGAATTCCTAAGGACTCGCGCATCACGGGTAGAATAGAATGTCTTTGTGTCCTATCATAATAGTCAGCACCATGAGCACCGTCTGGCCTAATGATCTCAACATGCTTGCGATCAATAGCACCATAGCAGTTTGGTAAGCCACTCGCATCTCTAAATGATGCCTCAATACTTGCAATTTCATCACTATTTGGCCACCTAATTTTATGTTTGAGATGGATATTTATTGCATGACACACTTCTCTAAGAACCATAGAACTTGTGCTCACCCCAATTCCAAACTTTTCTGATGCTTCCATGAAGTCACAGCCTTTGAATAACTTATAGAATGCTGCCCCAACACGAACTAACATTGGAACTGCCATTCTATAGTGAGTATCTTGTTTTCTGATAGTAGGACCCAGAAGGAGGCTTTAGTCATTCTAAAATTTCCCTTCTAGCGAGCATCATCAAATACCTCCATCACAAACCTGTCAAACCACACCGTGCTTCTAGGCTTCACCCAGCAAGTATTCTCTGGATCAGCAACTGTAGCAATGATAGTTGCATTTTGCGTGGCATTTGAACCAGTTGGATAGGGCATTTTTCTAAAACTAGCAAGTCTAGATTCTCTCCTTTGGCGACGTGGGTGAAATATCAAGCCTGGCGTCATTAATGCAACGTACATCACATTGAACTTCATTTATAACAATTGGCGTATCTCCTATGTGCCCCTCGTCGTCCATATTGCTGTAAGAAAACAATTGAATTGATGAGCATGAATTACATAATGACGAGCATTAATTGACATACTTTAGTTTAGTCCAGATTGATAACTTCAAAAATACCAAACAAGAGCTGCCATGATAAGTCAAATTTACCAACAGCTTGTTAACCACAACAATGAAATGTAAATGCAGGGATGTTAACCACAACAAGGAAATGTAAATATTACAAGCCACTATAAGCTGCATCAATTTGTTGCTGCAAGAAGAATCTAAGATACTTGCTTGTAAATGTCCACAGATATTTTCTGTTTCTCTTCCCCGACATGATCCTTGTTGAAGATCTGATTGAAGAGCCTGGAGTTTCGCAAGTCGAGACTCGGCATTAGGATTGATAGAGTCATCGCCAGCGACACTAAGGTACCAACGAGGATGCTGATCAGAGTTCAGAAAGAACGGAGTCTAGCCAGTAGAAGCATGTACCAAGTTATTATAGGCAAACTCAGCTAATGGAAGATAATCGACCTAATCATCCTGTTGATAACTGATAAAGCACCTTAAATATTGCTCCAGAGTCTTATTAGTGCGCTCTGCCTGCCCATTACTTTCTGGATGATGACCAGATGTTAGTGAGCAGTCAATATGCAATAACTCTAAAAGCTGCCTCCAAAAACCTGCGATGAACTGCAGTCCATGGTCGCTAACAATAATATTGGATAAGCCATGAAGTATGACTACTTCATGAAGAAGAAGATCCATTATTCCCTCATTGGTGATGGTGATGTTGCAGGGAATAAAATGAGCCATCTTAGAGAAACGATCAACAACAACCATGATGACATCATAATCCCGAGAGAGTGACAGCTCTGGAATAAAGTCTATAGAAATGCTCTTCCAAGATCCATCGGCAGTGGCTGAAGAAGGCCATGAGGAAGATGTCTTGGAATCTCCGGTCGACAGCAGATGTCACAGGATCGGATAAAAGCTTTGACAGAGCGACGAAGCCCAAGCCACCAATACTCTCGACTAATAAGTTCAAGAGTCTTGGCTACTCCAAAGTGTCCAGCTATAGGTGAATCACGGCAAGCCTGGAGAACCCAAAGCTTAGAAGCACCCTCTATAACATACAAAAGTCCATCTTGGAACCGGAATCCATCTCGAACCTCAAAACGATCATAGTCTGATCGCATGTGCTGAGAAGAAGATGCAGAGCCATCGTGTGAGAATACATCATGGGCCACTGGATCGAAAGGCAGAGATGCTCGAATAGACTCCAACAAGGCTGTATCATGAGGCCTCTCGAATAAAGTGAGGGCCATAAGCTGGAACCGATCAGGCCCTAGATAACCTATGATTGCTGATCAAATGCAGGATCCCCCTTGGTTTAGGTTCAAGGGTCGAGACAAGGCATCAGGCTTCCCTTGGAGGGGTTCAGAACGGTACTTGATCACAAAGTCAATGCGAGATAGTACTTGAGTATGCCACCGGGCTGGCGACGATTGAGCACTCGAGCAGACTGAAAATGTTCCAGATTTTGATGATCTGTATAGACTGTGACCTTATAAGGAGATCCCTATATCTCGACTCCTCGAAAAAATCAACTATCGCCAACAATTCCTTGTCATAAATGGGATAGTTAATTTCAACAGCCTGAAATTTTCGTGAGAGATAGGCGATCGGATGCAATTCATGGTCATCCCCTTCCTATGATAGGATACCACCAAGAGCAAAATCAGAAGCATCTGCTTCAACAACATATGGCCGCAAAGGATCTGTGTGAGCAAGAACTGGTGCCGTGGTGAAAGCATGCTTTAAAGTAACGAAAGCAGATTCCGCTTCCACACTCCATTTAAATGGCATGTCTTTAACTGTGAGGCGTGTCAAAGGAAGGGCAATCTCCGAACAATGCCGAATGAAACGCCGATAGAAATTGCCAAACCCAAGAAAACACTGAACATCAGTGTTTGCCACTCTAAAATAGTGCTGACCTTTTTGGGATCCGTAGAGACTCCATGTGGAGTGATATGATATCCAAGGAACTCTACATTATCCTGTTCAAACTGACACTTCTCAAGTTTGACATATAACCCGTGCTCACGAAGCTTCTGAAGGACCTGTCGGACATGCCTCTCATGTTCTTCAAGAGTCTTAGGATAAATAAGAACATCATCCAAATAGATGATGACAAAAGTGTCTAAGAACTTCCGGAAGACATCATTCGCCATATGCAGGAACACTGCTGGAGCATTGGTAAGCCCAAACCGCATAACTGTGTACTCAAAATGGCCATAGCGAGTACAAAAAGTTGTTTTCCACTCATCACCTTCTTAGATCCGGATAAGATTGTAGGCGCCCCGAAGATCAATCTAATAACGCACACTTTGGAGTCGCCCCAACAACTATGGGATCAGAGGAAGCGGCTACCGATTTAGCACGGTGATTTTATGGTGGCCACGATAATCAACGTCCAGACGCAGAGAATCATCCTTCTTTTTAATGAAGAAGATAGGCGTTTCAGCAGGGGACTTAGAATGTCGAATGAAACCAGTGGCTAGATTCTCTTTAATATAATTCTGCAAAACCTTCAACTCGGCGGGAGATAGACCATGTATCGGACCATATAATGGCATTGTGTCGGGCTGCAAATCAATAGGACAATCATATGGACGATGGTCCGAAAACTTTACTGGCCTTGACTTTGTCAAAAACATCAAAGAAGTCGCCATATTTATCTGGGAGCATTGGGGCAGACTTCACCGGTGCAGAGCTAGCCGATGGATGAACCTGGATTGCAAATACTGAACTTGGATCTTGCCTTCCAGTTTAATAAACTCCGTAAAGTGAAATCTTCGAGATATGAAACTTAGGGCATGAGGAAGCATCTCTGAGCGAAGGAGAGCGGGGAGGCGGGGCTGGAGCCGGGCTGGAACCGGAGCGCGGCGAGGGGAACTTGAACAAGAAGGAGCTAGAACATGATCGAGAGCATGGTCAAATCTGGGGCATAAACCGGGGCGAGACAAAAAGAGTCGAATCGGGGACATGTACGAAAACGAATAGTAAGGATAGAATCGAGCCCACGATCTTGCCGCAATTTGAAGTCGATGTTGGTGCAAAGGCACTCGAATCGCAAATATCTGGAACTAAAACATTGATGATTGGTGTCTCAAAGCATGCCTCGAGCTCAGTAGTGAAAGCGACAAAATCTTGCAGTGCAGGGCTCCTTTCTCCAATAAAGGAGCAAACCAACTTAGAGCTGGCCTTGTGAGGAGAGAACCAATCAGCCCAACCTATTCCTCGGGGCATGGGAATATCTATGAGGGTGGAACTAGATCACATTCAAAAACCACAGAGCTTGGACCGAGTGCCATCAAACTTCTCTGGCAGGCTAATCTTAGGCTCTGATAGCCTCAACCCAGAGCTAGAAACAGATTCATGTGAGGCAACACGTTTCTTAAGCTCTTTATTGTCCAACTACAACTGCTGGCATACTTGAAAAAACTGCTGGACCTACTGTAATAAAGTCGAAACCTCCTCCATAGATATAAAATTACCAAATATGAGCAAAAAATGCTTAGGGTCGAAAGCGGTAAGAACCCGGTAAGGGATTCCTGGTTCAAACTGGCATGAACCTATGCAAAAACAAGGAAAATATGCAAGAAATACAGAAGAAATACGCCAAGATTGGCGAAGAATCTGATATATGAACAGGAATCAAGAGTACAATGGCCTGAAGCCAAGCAGGAACACGAGACAGATGTCTAGGCTCAAGACTGGCGTTGAACCAGAATGATTTGACAAGAAAGAGGTGCCCCTTTATATATCTAGGCCAACGGTCAGGATCGCGCCACTCCAATGGATGAGATCATGCCAAGTGTCGCTCATGCATGTAGGTTCTAGAATATTCTAGAACCTCGTGGAAACAACCCCGCATATGAGAAAGACATGAGGGAATGCATTTAACAAATATTGTGTGAATCGCAACTAGAAGGTTGCGAGTTCAAACCCCTCGCCTTGTGCAACTACCCTTCAGATGACAGGGACCATGATACCTTATATGTGCAGTATTGTTTGAATAAGCATCATGCATTTTTGACAAAAGGGCTTTAAAATATAACAAACACATCATGTGGTCTGATGGATGCTCCCATCAGTTCAAAGGAGCAAGGACCTTTTATTTCTTTGGTAGGAACTACCATAGCAATGGCATTCCAATAAATTGGAATTACTTTGCTTCCTATCATGGCAAAGGTTACTATATTCTTTGTCAATGTATTTGTAGTTTTAATTTGTATTTTTTGGGTTGCCCCTAGGGGGGCAAGCCCTTGTTTATGTGGGTTTATGGCATATTCTTAGTTTATGCCAGTACATGCCCAGAATATTCTAATGACTGCTAAAAACTTGCTATAGGGTGTAAACTGGCGGTGGCCGCTGTTCATGCGCAACCACTTTGAAACTGGCTAACCGGTTTTTCCTTGCTATTTCTTCTGGAGCTCCAGCGATGGCAACAGATGTATCATCAAAACGATTAGCACGGGCAAAATATATACTTTTTACCATCCGGCCGGTTTTACTCCAGATTTTTTAAATGCAATTTTCATAGATTCGATGGATCTGGAACCGAAACAGAGGGGGTCGGATTTTGATTGCTCTGATCCCTCCCCTGTTTTATCTGCATGTGCACCAAGCTATGGAGCTCCAGCGATGGCAATAGATCTAGCATCAAAACGATTAGCATGGGACAGGAGGCTAGTACCGTGAGTCACTGCCCTGAATGATATTTTCAATGCACAGTGATATATCTCGAGCTAGCACAAAGAGGATTTGGAGCCTTGATGTAGCTGCTTAGATGCCCAAACAGTATGCAAATAACGTAGTCCGGTCAGATCAAGGTTTTTCTGGGTTTTGAGCTTTCATGATTTTTGGTTGAAGATGGCAAGTTCGGAGGATAAGAGCTTGAAAATTCAGCAATACGAGGCTTTTGTAGACCAACGTTTGAAGCCTGATTTGGTCAAGGCAACTGCTAGCCGGTATATTTTTTACGAATTTCTTGCAGACTTAGTTTCTTCTGTGTACTGTTCTTCTTGCTGAGCATGTTATGAATGCGCGACTTTTTCTTCTTTGTAATGGTATTGTTCCTGGCATGTTATGAATGGTGATTTTTTCTTTTTTGTAGTGTTGTTATTCCTGAGCATGTTTTGAATGCGTTTGCAGAGATGAAGTGTTGGAGCAGCTTAAAGTTTTGTATCCAAATACTGCACTTAGTACCAGGATCCTTTGGTTGCATTTGCAATTTTTGTCTGATTATTACATAATTTGCTTTTGACTTCTGACACTCTTAAAAACTCACAATATCCTAAACTGTATGCTCATGATAGCTCCGACTTAGCTAAAAACATTAAGCTGCTGGAGGAAAATAGGCTGTCAAAGCTTAGGACAAAGATCAATCTTGGGTCTGAAATCTATATGCAGGCAGAAGTGTAAGTGATTCTTTTAAAATGCATTTGATTTTAATGTTCCTTTGTTTTCTCGGTTTTCCTGGTTCAAATTGTTTGCTTTATTACCGTCTCTTGTTTTTGGTTTCAAGAAGCTGATCAGGCTATACATCCCTTCCGAAGCCACACTACTTGATGCTGCATTGCCATCCTTTCTGCTTCAAGTAGATGATTTTGAGTTTGTTATGAAGTTGCCTGTCAAAGGCTTAGTGAATCCATCTGCAACCTGTTGATTTATGGGACAGTACTATAAGCATATACGGCTGTTCTTAGACGAAGCAACTTTGCACACTAACATGTCCAGTAAGAAGATGCCAATTAACACATTTGCATGCTGGATGGCTCCACGTTTGTCACAATGAAGAGTAGCTGACATTGATTCCAAGATCTTCAAATAAATGAACCAGCCATAACATTTCCGTTGTCATGTGTTGATGAGCAGTCAAAAGTCAGGTATTCTGATAAGGCAAACAGAACTAATCACAAACGTAGTAATGAGAAAGCTTTGTATTTGACATGAATGCATGTTTGTGAAAATTGAATGCTTTACAGAAGACTCCCAAAGATGCCGAGCTCGTGTTTCAGAAGGTAAGCTCAAACTGATGGGATATAGAAATAATTGAACTAGCTTTCCTGAAAATTGTGTAGCACACGAGCAGATTTTGTAAAAAAATTATGTCATATGTGTGAATTGCATTTGGTTGAGCAGAACATAATCAATGCATGGCAACACAGAATTGATGGGTCTACTTGTATCTATATAAACTAATTCTTGAAGGATAGACCACTTACAGGATTTGCTGTTTAATATCTTGCAGATGCACAATGCAAATGTTAAGCCTGATGTATTTACATATACTGCGCTAATAAACGCATATGCAGAAGCAAAGAAGAAAGAGTTTGCACATACTATGTTTCAGTCAATGGTATTGGCTGGAATAAGGTAATATACACGACCCTTCACATACTCAATATCCGTGTCATACCATGTGCATGTCCGTTGCATATTGCATGTCTTACACACATAAAAGATGTCGAGGGCCACTCAGATGCAACATGGGATTGGCACATAGCATATGTTTAAATCGCGAATAGTTAGCAGTTAAGCTCTTCATGTTGGACTTCACATTAGTTGTCCAGCAAAATACTGAAGCGTAGTTTGCATTGCGTCAGCAGACGCTTGGGATCCTTCTAGTGCAATCATCTTGGAATTATAAAGTACCCTATTGGCCTTTAACTTCTAGTATCATAACCAAGTTCCAATTTGGATGTGCTTGTGTCCATGCTTTGCCTGTAGATGTACTCGTTGGCAAGGGAAAGGCACTTCATCTTACTTTCATGTCACGCCGTTCTTTTATGGTTAACAGAGGTCTCTAAGTAGGTCTTACAAAGAAATCTTAAATCTCTATGATGCTTGTTGTTGATCTCTTTTCATCAAATAAGATGTAATGGTTTTTGGAGTTTATTAAGAAATATATAATTATTACTTCAATATCTACACTTAGAGTAAAGGGGAAGGGGTTTCTTGTCAATATTCATATTTCTAATTGTTGAAATACTCATGCTTTCTTCCTTCACTTGTACAGGCCCACACATGCTGCATACAATGCGTTGTTAGATGCCTATGCTAGGTCTAAAGACGTAGATGGTGCAGAAAAACTGCTAAAGAAAATGAAACTTGACAGGCAAGTTCATCCTAATATCTAAGTGTTAACTAGCTCTTACTGTTAGGTTTCTTAATTTATTTGATGTTTAACAGGTGCCATCCCAGGGTAGACGCATATTCAATTTTGGTAACAGCATATGTCAACGCGTCTCAGCTGGAAGGGGCAGAAAAGGTGCTTTCAAGGATGAAAAACACGGGGGTTATCCCCAATGTTACGACCTATAGTATCCTGATAAATGCATATGCCAATACTCAGAACATTGAAAAGATGTTAAAAATTTATGAAGAGATGCGGGTCTCTGCGATTGAACCAAATCAAATTGTTTTTACTGAAATAATAAATGCATACGGACCTAAGCATGATTTTGGTACTGCATTTATTTAATTCAGGAACATGCTTTTTTCAGGCATTACTCCTGATGAAAGGTCAAGAAATACCTTGTTACATTGTGCAAGGACTATTGAACAAAAAAATGAAGTTCAAGTTTAGGGAGCTTGTCACTTCGCACCAGTTCTTCTTGACTACAGCATTCATGCTTATTATCCATAAGGTCTGTTTTCAAACTCCAGGACATTGTTGTGATTTATAAGAGGGAAAGTTGTACAAAGTGCATGCTCGGTGGCATTCTTTTATGGCAGGCATTGGTGCTTATAGCTGCATCGAGGCATGATGCAGCCTGACTGTAATTACAGATTGGGTTGCTTTCAAAAAGTATCTATAATAGAATTGGGAAGCCTAAAGCACTGCACCATACAACCTCCTATAATTTCCATCTTTAATCTTAATTATTGTTATTTTAATATTAATTATTGTTATTTTTAGTATTCTGTGATGCATGGCATCCTTATTCTGTATTAGGAGGTCAAAATGTATTAAATGGTCTTTTTTGAGCCAAATTTGGTATATTAAATGGCATGTTTGGAGTCAAAGTAGGTATTTTTGGCAGGCAGTTATTTTGCATGCAAGTTATGCCTGAAGGTGCTCTTTCTATGTTGCCTTAATGATTCTGTCTGTGGCATTAATCATGGATCATGCATCTATTTTCACCAAGAGACCAGAACACAAGGATGGAATAAAATGAATATTTGGTTGGTCATCCTCATGGCCAAACATTGGTAACAAATTATCCTGTATCACCAAGGCTTCAGATGGCTCATAATTATGTAGTGCACAAGTTACCTCCATTAAGACAATCATTAGAAAGGTCAAGTGAGGCTTCTGTCATGCCGAGACCAGGAGTAGAATTGAATAAAGGTATGATATTTGGGTCTTCTATCTCTCATCAAGAAACCATATTACCAAGTGAGGCCAGAGGGGATAAGATTGCTGAGCTTGAGGGCTGTAAGATACTCAAAATGGAAGAATCGGCTTTGGAAGTAGGGGATATAGCGCCATGCGACCTTGCATCTGGATTGGTTGATAGAGATAAGAGCTTAATTAAGGAGGACACTCATTCAATGATATCTGAAAGAACATGTGATGATTCTTTAGTGGGAAAACTTTGCTCAAATTCCATGGTTATAAAGGATACGAGCATCTGCATTATGCAATCAGCTAAGAGCACTAATGATCTAACTTACAAAATTTCCGCACCAGTTGTAGAAGCTAGTGGGCACGTGCTGCTAGAAACTGAAATTGAGGCAACAGATAGAAAGGTGGAACCATGTGATGTGTGCATATGACAAGTTCCTTAAATTAACACCCTCAAGTAATGGCTCCTTGGCAATGAGCATTAAATAGCATCTTCTCAAAATAAGATGGACATGCACCATGCTACCAAAGCTTGCATACATATCCGGCAAAGTGCTTGATAGCATTCAATTCCAATTTGTTTTCCATTTCTATCTACATGTATATCTTTACCTTCTGCATCTGCAATCATCACGCACACTCAAAAAAACAACAGCATAATCATAAACATCAATCTCATTGCTATCAGCTAACTGAAATGCATCAAATAATTTCCTTATTTTAACCACTCCTGCCCCTATTTGTAAGTGCTCCTTCGTGTGCCTTGTCTCCAATAATGACACGCCTAACCATGCCTTCAAATTTAACCTCTGAAGGTATTGCATGTAAGTATATAGCCACAAGTCTTGCAATCTTAATCTGTTCATTAAAGTAGGGGCAAACATGTAAACACTTATATTCTGTGCCTTTCTTGATTGGTTACAACTCTAGATCAACAATACAATCTCATGAACTCAGTCAATTTGTGTTAACAAAACCTACATAACAATCACTACATGATAGAGCAACACATTACAACCATCTCAATGAATAGCAACTTTACTAATAAAGACAGATACTATTGCTCTTATGTTCACAAATAACGAAACAAAACCCATGAAAACACACGCTCAGGCCACCGGAGGGCAACCCCTCGTGCGCAGCACCTTGTTTCTTACAATTAATGGAATAGGTGAATATGATGGTGCTGGAGTTGTCATTAAACGAGCTCTTACACATAAAATGTTGAAAAGAGGATTAGTACCACTAAGGAATGCACATGATGCGTATTTCAGGGACAACTCCACACTAAAGACAAATTCAGGTATGCTGAAATACTGCTTTGTAGCTGTTAGGATTTAGGGTTTACATAGGACATTGAAATTTTCTTTCTTACACAGGTCTTTCTGGGAAATTGAAGTAGATGAGGTTGATAGGTCAGAGAGATATGATTGTGCTACACTTTCTGGTTCAAGCAAGTTCCAATCCATCAGGCCAATTCAAGCTACAGATCCAACACAATTGCTCATATGGATTACAATTGTTTTTGTCATAATTGTTGGTTAGGCAAACATGGCAAGTGCCCTAACAAAGGTAGAATAGGTGCGTGCCAATACTCTGAGCTAAGATTAGGTGCTGATTATGTGGAAGATGTTGTGGATGGCTCTGTTTTTGAAGGTGGTCCTCAATGGAAGTCTAACATTCTTGCAGTTGAAGATAATTTTTCAGTAGTTGCAGAGCCAGACAATAAGAATAGAATAGAATAGAGAACGTGGAATGTTACGTGCTCAAGTGCACTAAGGTGAAACATGTGGTGGAGAAGGCATTCAAAGATCCGTGGGGCCAAAAGTTTGCTAGAAATGAGATAGTTGTTACTGGAATATGTAGCAAAATAACAGGGGGTTCGAGGGGGATTTGATATGAATGTAAAATTAACAATTCCTGAAATCATAGACCATATGCCCCTAAAACAATTGAATGTGTGGTTATAAAAAAAAAACATAAATACAAGATAAAAAATAATCACATTAGCTCACTGGGTACATTGGTTAAAGTAGTCTTATTAGGGCATTGAGTTATTTTGGTAGAGGTTCGATATTCCCTCAAAACCTTAGTCGAAATCGTATTTCATATTTCAAAATCATAGGCGCCTCCAATCATAAATGACTATAAGCGAAATGAGAGGTGCCCAGAGGCTCCAACATGCGATAGGATCGACGAATCCGACGACTGTGGTAGTCCAGGGTGCACCTCGTTTAGAATATGTAGCAGCAGATATGAGTTACTAGTAAATGAACCAGAGTGTAATGTTTATAGTCATTTGGTTACTTCTGTTTGTTTTGAGTTGAGCAAGATTAGTGGTGACTGTTTTGATTTGCCAGAAAATACACATAACCAAATATTGGACAGCTTGCCACAAAACAGTGCATTGATAGCTCAAAACTCAGATGAATCTACATCAAGTGAGTTGAATCCAACAAGAAGAACAAGAAACTCTGAGAAGAGAAGAGAATAGAATAGAGGGTATAAGCACGCTAGGGTGATAAAAAAAAGGGCCATTCGAATACATTACATATAACGTTATGTATTTTAATTATAGCAAGTTTTTGATTGTCATCATTAAAGAAAATGTCATTATTCGAGTGTACCAAAAATTCCCTCCATTTTGTTCCCCCTGTTTCTTGGCTAACCGAGTGGAGCAAGAATTGGTTTTTTTCCGAAAATTGGCACTGCTAAGAACGTTTGAACCGGCTCGGAACACTGCATATCCGTGTGATCTGCCCTGTAGGTTTTGTTTTCTTTATTTTGTAGTTTTAATTTTCTGTGATTTCAGTCCGAAAATGAATTCAAGAAGTAACAGAACTGGTTCTATGGATTAAAAATCGAAAAGCGGTATTTTTCAAGCTAAATCGATGTAGGAGTTACATGAATATAAACAATGTCTGATCTTCAAATATTTCGGGCAAATTTATCTTATGAAATCAAATTTGTTGCTTTGTTCATTTTGCAGGTACTGTAAACATGGCAAAGACCCCAAAGAAGACACCAATCAAGGGTTCAAGAAAGTCTCCAAGGACCAGAAAAGCCTCCGACAAATAAAGAAAGCTTCAAGTTCGCATGCCAAAAGGAAATTTTACCTCGATGATACGGGTTTTTACGTAAAGGCATTTCGGACAACCTGAATTTTTGTGATGTTCTGGCGGTATGATGCTATGGTAGGAGAGATATGGGGTGATGAAGCACCAAGCGGTATGGCTATAAGGATGACGAATTGATATGAAGTGGACGTAAGAATTACGCAAATGGTATGAGTTTGCTTTTGGAAGAAAAGATGTTATGAATCACTATGTCCCTCTGTACTTCGCAAGGGCATTTGCATTGCATCTGAAAGGTGCAGAAGTGGATTGGGAAGATGTGAAAGCATGGGCCAGATCGAAGCAAAAGGAATTCGATCTATCTAGTGAGGTGGTGGCAATGAAATCTAGCAATGCAAATGCAAAAGCCCCAAGAACTTCAGCTAAGAGTTACACAAAGGAGCAATTAGAAGTTTTCAGTAACTTCTTAGACATCAGATCTATTGTGAAAACATCTTTAAGCAAGAAATTAACTGAGTTAAAGGAAAGAAGGCAAGAGATCCTTGATACATTGAAGCACAAGGAAGGGAGAGAGCGGTTTATATTAGGTTGGTCCAGAAGCGAGAGAGGAATGTTGAAGCAAAGATGGCAGCATTGGAGGATCAACAATCAAAAGCTGGACCAAACATCTGAAAAGTGCCATAAGATTTCAGCACCTAAAATGGAAAGTTGAGGATGCTATCGAGCAAAAGGAATCAAGAATCGCGAGGATCGGCTGAGCTCGAAACATATTGACATGAATCTTACGGATTGAAACATGTAGATGCAAAGATTGAAGCTACATCTGTTGATATGAGCTCAAATCCAGGCGAAGACAAAAAAATTATGGAACTCAGGGAATTTTTAGAACATTCCTCGATCCTTACTTTACAACCCCCTCCTCTCCAGTCTACAATTCTTGCAGATCAGATTATTGTTCAGCCTTTTTCTTCATGTACATATTGTGAGCAATCTTTTGGTGTGAATCCAGTGGTTCTGGCACCCTGCAGACACCCTTATTGTCTGCTGTGTATATCCTATCTTGCTAGCACAAAGATTTCATGTGTTGATCCTGACTGCTCATGGAATAGCAATTTGCCTGTAGCACTTGGACTGCTTGCAACAAAAGGTTAGTAGATGTACATTTAATTTACAATTTCTTTTCTTGTTTTAACTTCTTATCATTATACGAAGATAAATTCAATTGTCAAAACCATCAAGCTAACTAAGAGAGAGAGAATGCAAATGAAAGAAAGCCACATCTGGGCACTACAATGACAAAATATTGGACCCACAAGAAAGTTGAGAGAAATAGTAACATCAAGCAGCAAAATGGCCCATGGTGAAGAGACTCTTACAGTATTAAAGACTCTCATGAATCTCAAACTACAATAAAGACCACGAAATAGGCAAATATTGCTCCCAACTAGGGAATATCACCAAACAAGCATAGACTAGAAAACCGTAAGCAACTATAAATATTGCTAAGGTAGCTACGATTTCTTTAAGATAAAAATGGATAAAATGAGACCTAGCGATGCCTGTGACCCATACCAAGTGTAATGATTCCTTACACGTGCACAAGATTTGGCAACCTATCAAATTCAACATCAACATATTTTATCCAAGAAAGCTCGTCTTGAAGTTGCATTTTAAGTAGTATGGGGTAAGGTAGAGTTGTAAAAAAGGGCTAAAATTACAATTGCAAAGTTGGTCAAACCTTATAATTAGGAAAGTAGACAACTTAGAGCTTGCCATAACTGCGACTTTAGGAAGAGCTATCCTAACTCTCCCTCAACATCAAAGTTCAAAGGCACACATCAACTATAAACGTTCCCAATTAATAAGCGAACATGCCAAGCATCTCGTAAATATGTATCATAGTTAGGCAAGTTGAGACGAGGTAAAGTTCTATGGAGCTACCATCAGAAGGTCCCGACCAGAATGAATGAGAAACCAACATTCTTCTTTGAAGAGACGGGTAGTTATAGATCTCATGACATTACGAAGGGAACTGCAAAGAAGCAATCCAAAGTGTGACCATATACAAAGGTTATATTTGTTGTAAACATAGGGGTGGACAAGTTTCTAAGCACATAGGTGAAGTCAACTAAAGGATACTCTGCATGTAGTGGATATCCAACAAAAGTGAAAACCCAACAGAAGCAATATTGATATTGACATAGGCAGCGGATTGGAATGGAAAAATTATGTAGGCAACAACAAGCAGGCTCCTCTTCCACTCAAGCAATCAAATGTCACTATTCAAGGCATTTCATAGTATTCTGAACCAAAATATCTGCCAATAGCAATAAAACTCATATAATTAATATTTAAAACCCTCAAGAACGTTAGAGAAACTAAACACATTGGATAAAGGCAATATAATCCACGGTAGCAAGTGGAGATAAGATATTTAGCATGGGGAGCAAAAAGTCAATATTATAACATATATAGGAAACTCACCAATACCTACTATTACCCCATAAATGTATGACACATAACAAATGGTAAACATGATTCTATAAATATGCATGAGATTTGGCAACCTACTAAATTGAACATCACCATATTTTATACATGAAGGCTCGTCTTGAAGTTGCATTTTAAATTGGTGTTGAGTAAGGTTGAGTGGCATAAAAGCGCCAAAATTGCAAATGCAATGTTGAATGTCTAAAACTCTATAACTAAAAACTATAGACGTGCAACTTTAGGAAGAGCTATTCTAACTTCTTCCTCAACATCAAAGTTCAAAACCGCACATCAACCCTAAACATTCCCCACTTAATAAACAACTCATAAAGCATCTTGTAAAATATGTACCACAAGTAGGCAAGTTGAGACGAGGTCAAGGAGGCTAGCCAAAAAGGAAAAGAAAAGGTGAGGGCGCAAAAACTTAAATAGACAAGGTAGAAGATATTGCTACACCTCAAATGATTTGCCACCACTTCCACAGCTATAATATAGTCCTAAGTCTATAATGTTGCAACAAGTCGATGGATTCCTGGTCATCTATTGAATTCTAGGCTAAGTCAAACCAAGTTAGTCACAAAATCTTGTTGGATCTTGGCTCCAAAGGGCACCCAACAAAAGTAACTAGAGAGAGAACGAATTAAGAGCAAGGTACAACTCAAATAGGAAGAGGTGCCAAAATGAGAAATGACAAAGAAAACAGCTTTAAAAAACAACAAACAAACCACGACTAGAACTTTCCAAATTGCGACTAGGTACAAAATTGGAGAAAATGAACCGGGAGGGCTAGGTACAGTGACGGAGAAAGTGGTGGGGAGAATTATGCCTGAAAGAACACAAATAAAGGCAACTACATAAGCAAGATATCTCATATCTTGCTTGAATCCACCAGACTCAACTACTCCAATATCCCATTTGTTCACACATCAAAACATACACAAAGCCACTTTACATAATAAAAAATGTGTTTGGGAAATAAAAAGGGGGGATCAATGTAGCTAAAGCCCATTAATGCAAACATCATAAGTCTCTTGGCCCGAATAAGGAAGCGAAATTCTTAGTCCTAATTTTACATGCCTCAATTTAGAAATTTGAAACCACAATAATTGAGAATTTAAACCACAATAAAATTTTAGGAAAATTTGGAAAAGAAAGGTTACTCATCTGGAAATGGTTCGTCATCACCAACATGTCACCAACATCTCTGTTCTTCTTCTTGCATAAAGCAATGAAATAGAAACATCTATGTTCTTCTTAGCATAAAGCAAATGAAATAGAAGCTGCATGAAGGATTCTGGTTTGGATTGCAAGGAGCACATAAAATGACCACAAAGTGCATAGATGCAAACTTATATAGCATAGCATCCCTTTATCTGGAACTCGACCTCAAAATATCCTTTTCAATTCAAGGACAAGAGTCTTGGAGGTGCATGACCCCAACATTAAGTGATACCAACTTCGGTCTCAAAGCAAAAGTATCGCTGAAATACAATTTGTCGAATCACTTATTTGTCAAAACAAATGGCACACACAAAAACCACGTGGATTCCGCTGGATTGCAAACAACCGGAAAGGGACGGATATAGGGGCTTTCATGTTTGAGCTGCTTCAATTTGAAAACTACCGAGCGGAAAGAACTATCTGAAACTCTTGTTATAGCATGATCGAAGCTTCAGACGAGATAGCTCTGAGGAAACTCTTGTTATAGCCGTGGGCCGGTGCTCAAACTCAAAAGGCTGGTGCTTGAAAACTCCTCTCAAACCCTCCTCCTTGTCACTATAATTGGGTTAGAAGAAAAATATGAGCAATGATATCGGCATTTAAGCGATAAGATCTTCACCGACCCTAAAAAGATAAGTTCTTCAAGTTCTAAGAAAAGTTCTTCATGTTCACCTTAGCGGGGAAAATCACTAAGTTCTTCACGTTCACCTTAGCGGGAAAATCATTTTCACAAGTCAACTTCTTAGTTGCTCTAGCCAATAGGAAGATCATTGAGTCCTCAAGTCAACTATATCGATGGAAATAACTATCATCTGCAGACCGCACCCAATTTGGATTCATCATTTTGCTATCTACTTAAACAATCCATAACTAACCAAACTCCACTTTGGGCATCCTCATTTTTATGTGAAGCAAGTTACAACATAAAATACAAGCATGCAGCAGCTGTCAAGAAATAACACATAAAACAACCCCGTGGGTTACGCTTCCACAACCACAATTTGCCCGGGCGACCCTAAAAATAAGTGTGGTGAAGCCTTCGGGCCAAAATAACCACCCCGATTTTGCTTGCTCGGGTAGCAGGGCCAAAATAACCTTGTGGATTCTACTTTCAGTTACACCAGTGGGAACTTAGGCGGCGGCTTCTAATGTTTGATTTGCTCCAACGCCATAATAAGAAGAGGAAAGCGGCGATTACGTACTTACCCGGCCGAACCCCACAAAGAAAACTTGAAGCAACAATTCAAAACAAACCTAACAGCAACTCTCAAGGAAAAAGCAAGAGCCCTATAATTTGTGAGGCGGGAGAAAAAGGGGCTCCTCAAGTCCAGAACCACTACTCGGGTCTGATTTTCCCCTCAAGTCGAACTATTTATCGGGCCATAATTTGCCCAGGAAGAACATTCAACGCATTCAACCAGATAGCAAGGCCGAAGGTTGAAAAGAAATTTCACATAAAAAGAACCCGTTATGGCCGTGAACAATTTTGGAGTTGAAATCGATGCTCAAAAACCATCCACAAATCGGAAGAAAACAAGGCTGCTTGAGTATTGTCGTCGAAGGAGAATAATCGGTAGTAAAAACTTTACGGCTAGAACAAAAACGGTGAAAAACTAGGCATAAGAAAGGAAAAATGGCATTAGGCATAAGCGTGATGTAGGGGATCAAAGCCAAGAAAGCGTGGAGGCATAAGCGGGTGGGTGGGTGCTATAGGAGCACGTTCTCTGACAAAAAACCAAGGGAGATCTGAGATGATGGTGATGAAAAAGGAGGAGAAAAGAAAGGTATAAATAGGCGTCGGAAGAACATAACGCAAAACTAACTCATGTGAATGGTTTTGACAATTACATTTAATAGTTAGATTCTTTTTTGCATGAAGGTTTTAGGCTTGCATTTACATTGAGTATTTAGATACATAGTTTTTGTAGTTGGAATAATGTGGGTTCAGTCATGTATAATCTGCCAAATAGACTACTTATTTTCAAAGATGAGAGTTTTTAATTTCATGTGCTCATCAGCTCAGTAATGTAGGTAGCTAATTACTTGTTATTGAGAACTGTATAGTGTAGCAATTGACAGATACATTGCTATTGTTGCTGTCAAAATTACATTTTGAGTTATTATTGAATACTTCATGACTCATCAGTGGGCAGAGTACAATATCAGCTAGCTTTGTTTACATTGATTGTACTTCAGAACAATGCATTTCAGAGTACATTCAGTACATTTCAACAGTACATTGGGTACATTTACATGATAAATCAGAGTACATTATCAGATGGATACATTGGAGTACATTGTCTGTTAATTTTTTTCATTGACTGTACTTGTAGAGTACATTGAGAATACATTTCTTAGCTGATGATCTGATATACTCAATGTTTGACTGATGCAGGTGATTTTGGTAGCATAAGGAAACCAGAAAAGGGTATGATATTGTAGTCTTGTTAATCATGCATATTCCTTTTCTTATCTCAAGTCTTTTTCTACTCTTTATTGTAGATGACAGCAAGAAGCCAACAACACTTTCTTCCAAGGTATTGGATTTGACAGAAGGTCAGGAGGATTTGGGAAATACTTCTACATGGGCATCACCTGTAAACCTTGTAAAGTCTTTTGAGGAAGAGCTTGAGGTACCAGTGAAGTCCTCGGATACATGTAAGTAAATATCACATTTGATTGATTTACAATCCCTGGAATTTAATTTTCATGTCATATGAGCTTGATATGTCACTTGGAATTCCATATAGCCACGAGCATACTGATTCGAACATTTGTGGATTATCTTGTGAGAGGTTGAAAAGTTAAAAGCGTAGAAGCGGTAGTTAATCTTGCAAGTATGTTGCATCTTCTTTTTGCTTGTGTGTACTGCAATTATTAAACACCATTTTTTGTAGGTTCTTCAAGTTTTTCTTCATAGTATAAAGTTCGAGTCCATAGGTCTTTCTTCACAATACAAATTTCTAGAGAAACCAATTTGGAAACCTATTAAGCCAATGCCATCATTTCAGCGGAAATTCAAATCTTTGTTGAGTGATGATTCAACAATATACCATTAACTTAAAATTAGGATTCACAATCTTGATTAACTTTGGTGACTAATTTATGCGAAAGTGTTGGAAATTGGTGAATCTTCTGCGGCCTTTGTTCGGGGCAACCATTGAAAAGATAGAGGATAGTAGCCATATTAAGGGAGAGCAAGAGATGGTGGAGGTACAAAGAGATCCAAAAGAATGATGTGGCGGTGGAGGAAACCGGGGTGAGGAAACAAAGGTTGAGGAAACAAAGGTTGATGACATAGAGGAAACCAAGGTTGAGGAGACCAAGGTTGTTAAGCGGGGAGAAGCGGAGACAAAGAAAAAGGAAGGAGTGTATGCAAAATACAACTTCAACCAAAAGGTGAATATTTATTATGTTAATTGAAGCTTTTAAAGTGTAATATCTGAACAATTTTATGATGACTTCTTGGGACTAGAAGCCAAACATCATCTGAAAAGTGCTTTCGATCACGGAGATGACGGCCGCGAGAGTAAGTAAGATTACATTGTAGTTGCAATTCATTTGTCTCTCAATAATGCAAGTTTGCTTTTACGAGACACGGAGAGCTTGTTGAAAATAGTTCCATGCTACCCTTTCCAAAGCAAAAGCCTTTAATCAAGGTGACTAAATATTGTGTGGAAGGTCTTTGCGAGAGCGGGCACATGTCCAACAGGGCATATAGATATATTTGGAAGGTAACTTGATCAGATTCTTTTTTTGCATTATGGTTAACTCTTGAACATCTAACCTCACTTTCTTTGTGAATAGGTATCGATTAGCATTATGCGACAAATGGCGTGATGCATTTTTTTCTTCCCTTGAGGAGAATTTCTTAGCCCTCTGAGCGACCTTTAACAAAGCGTCATCGATGCAACCCGATGAGTACGGTCACGGATTGGCTGTAGTTCAAAAGGGCTTCAGGGGAATCATATTGAGCAAATGCCCGATTACATTATGATTCCAATCAGTTGAGGATCCTATGCACCATGCCTTTGGTCATCATTGTTTTAGATAAGGCCAAGAAGCTGTAGCGGCACCCCTTTGTCTTCTCCAGCTATCCTTATTACGGACTTCGCTAAAGAATGTGCGGGGTTGACCACGAGGATGGTTATGATGTAAGTGCACTCACTATTAATTGATGTAATGCTTCATAATTGTGATGTTATTTTCTATTGCGGGCTTCATAAAGATATCATTACAGCATTGACTAATTCCAGTTCTCGTAAGATTGATATTTATGTAAAGAATTCAGTGTAGAAAGAAATTAGACCTGAGGTTCTACAACAAGGTGACACGGCCTCCTGTGGTCTTTATGTCATGGCTTATATGCAAGCCTTTGTGGATGCCAAGGTGCAGTCTAAGAGCATGGTGAGATAACATATACACAATTGCTTTTTATATAATATTTAATTCTGAAAACTATTTGTTTTCATTCTTTCGATTCTCTTGATTGGTTTGATCGCGGGTATGCAGTCGGGGAGACATGTGCTCATTAAGGCTATGATTAATTATAAGAGCCATCTCATCCGAAGCGAGGCACTACTAGCACCTCGCAAGAGAAGCATGGTAGTGCTTAACTTCTTTCATAACTCTTTATCAAATGAGGCCAATTGGCTTTTTCTTATTGGAAACAACACTAAGCCATTTGGCTTTATGTAATCTTGATAATGTAATCAATGAATGGTTGCAATCCTAGTGCTCTTTGTATGTTAATTATATTTTGCTTCCTTACGGACTCCTAATATTTGAGATCCAAGGTGTTACGGGTTACTTTTATAGAACTCGAGGAATGAATATTTCCTCTTACAAGCCCATAATTCTGAGAACATGGAGTTTTCTCTGCGGACCAACAATGAAAGCAATGCTTCAATATGCCTCCTTTCATTTGGGATTTGGCCATATGGTCAACTCTTACCTTAGATATCATAACATCAATTTTGGACAAGCTCTATGAAGATGGCATCCCAAATTTAAACATGTTTATGGAAAAGAGATGTTGGGGACTTCCTTACACAAATTCAGGTTGGTGTAACCCCTCAAGTAGTACCTATGGATAGTATTGTCATTGAATATCCTAAATACAATGGTGGACTACGTGGTGTGTTTGAGTCTAAGCACAAAGCTCTTTTCAACAAAGAAAGTTATGTTTGTGTGCCACTATGGACACCTTTGATAGAAACGACAACCATCTGTCCTTCTTATTTGATTGGTTGGTAGGGTTGAAATATGCACCAGATTTTACCAATTACATAAAGGAGCATAAGTTGGATGACTCTTGGATGTACAATGCCTTTGATAAACTGAATCTGTTTTACTGTAACTTTACTTGATGTTGATTTGCTTTCATAACTCTTTTGAGTACTTGTTAAATTATATCTATTATTAATATTTAAGGTTGAGGAAGTTTTAGATTTAATACTTTATAAATGCTAATAATTTTTAACTTTTGTTATTGGATTAGAAGTTGAGGAAAATGAAATTGAAGAGGAATTTATACATGGAGCAGAGGTTGAACCAGAACAAAAGGAACTTGTACATGTACATGGGCGAGAGGTTGAACCCGGATGAACCACCTTCTACTTTAGGGACTGAAGCGAATATGTTCGGATGTACCATTCTCTTGTGGCTTAATGTATGAAGCAAGATTCCTTACCAGCCTGCTGGATTATGGGAACAGTCGAGCGGTCGAAGATAGAAGCACCGGGGATGAGATGCTAACAATACTTTGGGCAATTCACAAGATCTATGATCCCGATCCTTGGGGAAGAATCGGTTGCCAAGTCTTGCCACGAGTCAAGCTACTTATTTGTGTGAGGGCTGGAGTGGGCTTCCAATTGCAAGAGAAGTAGCGCGTTGCTCTGCCACCGACTAGTCCCTAACATTATATATGGCTCGAAATCTTAGGAGAATGGATGCAATACCTATGAGATTTCAGCCACCACGGGGATGTAATAGTTAGGCATAAAAGAAGTTGATATATTACGTAAAGTTATCAATAACAAGAAACATGTTTTGAAATAAGTTGATGTACTCAATTACAATGTAATATAAATCATGTTACACACTTTTTCTCTTTTCAGATCTCTCCAACATATAATCATCCCAACATATAATCTGTTCAAGCTATTCCGGATCATGTAGCATTTCGGGCGGACTTTCCGGTAGCATCTCATGCACATCGGTAGACAATGCATAAGCTGCAGAAGCACCCTTCACCTTATGATTTACTTTTGGCATTGCAAACTTTGCTCCAATAACAGACTCTGCAGGTACAAGAACTTCTTGTCATCCAATAACTTCTAGAGCCTAGTTGCACTCAACCAAAACACCACAACAACATCTTTGAATGAATGAATGAATGAGCCATGTGGCCCTCCCTTTATTTCCAAAGCAATGATACAAAAATATTTCACTTCTAATAATCCCTCATGCACCACCGGCCTTTTGGGCATATAAAAAGCATCAAAAGTAACACAAAGGATCCAAAACTCAAATAAGTTCATAAAGATTTAAGGCCTCCGTTGCTAATGTCCAACACGACCCCAACACGCCAAGACTTTTGCAAAACTCGCAAAGGACGTCTCCACATCCAACTCTAAGCAAACCTGCAAAAGGAACAAAAAGAAACACACGATGCGAGGACCCCAATCTCGGCACAAAGGCCGCCACATCATTGGCATCTGAGGGGCCACCACCATGGCGCAAAGGGCCCTCAACATCGACCCCACTTAAAACCCAACATTCAAGCCATAAGAGTTGCCCCAACAACAATGCTTGGCATGAGAGCCTCGACCATTGTACAAGATAACCGCCAAGATCGGGGAAGTCAAACACCGAAGGCTAAACAACATAAAAGCGAAGATATTGACTATTAGAATACTTCAATGGCGCGCCAAGGTAAGAGCATAAGGCTAAAACTAAAGAGGGAGGGGGTGGGGCATGCGACTACAAAGGGGAGGCTCAAAAGGCGGTGATGAAAATGGGAGGAATGCAACAAGGCTATAAATACTCAAAGGGGCTCTCTCAACTAGCCTCAAAAGCCCGGTTTATCTGCTAATCTCAAAACAGCGGTCAATCGCACTTCTAGAGCCTAGTTGCACTCAACAAAAACACCGCAACAACATCTTTGAAAAAGAGGCGAAACAACAAGAAACTAAACGCCTAAAAGAACTAAAGGGTATAATATCACCACTCGGGAACCACCAAGGCAAAGACAATGAGCGGTGAAGGGGAGCAAGAGACCAAGGCACATCAAACAACCAAGAATATGAAAAAGAATACTACGATACCGCAACTCTGAAATGAGGAATCTAAGCAAAAAAAACGGCGCCAAAGGCTGACCTATCAAGACAAATAGCCTACAAGAAAAGGGTTGGGTGCCATATTTAATGCAAGGAAAAGGGACCACGAGATTGAGGCGAGAATTGAGAGCACGAGACAAAGCGCAGATCAAACAGCTAACACCACCATAAGAGGAGATGAACGAAATGCTCTACTAACCTGTAAATGAGCAAAGAGCCAAGAGCAAAAGATCTACACATGAACGAAATGCTCTACTAACCTCCATGGTCAATATACACACGCACAACCAACTCGTTCAATGGTCCTACAAGATGCAGCAAGCCTAAGGGCATGAAATCTCAAGATATCGGATTATGCCTCTCACGTGCCAACCAATTGTTGCAAAGGACAATCCTTAAAATGTATGACTAAAAAAAAAAAAAATGCAATTAGTCGACAAAGGTCCGAAACCACGAAGCTCGTACCCTGACAACATGTGATAGAAAACATGCATAGAAGGAGAAAAACTAAAACCCAATGTGATGAAACTCTGACCTAGAAAAAAGGCAACTTGGGAATGGATTCAAGCATATATTCCCTAAAATGGAAGGGGGTATACCAAATAGACCATGACCAACTTCATTACAAGGGTCCTTCCAAAGTCGCAATGCTAACATCTAATCCGAAGGCATATAATTAAAACTATAGACCAATCAACTCCTGTAAAGAGAGAACTGGATGCCATTAAAAGTATGAGGAGGAGTAACTAAGCATAACTGCTTGAGAAAATTAAAGGGGTCAAGGGTCAGGGAGATGAAGAGCAAAGAGACCAAAGTAGATCAACAACTAACACCACTAACATAGCCCTAAAGAAGAGATGAAAGAAGCATTAAACCTCCAAAAGGAATTCACATACAACATCCAGCTGTAATAAATAAAAAATGACACATAAAGATTTTAAGAGCACAAAACTACACGCAATAAAAAGCCACTTAGAAATCGACAACAAAGCTCCAAACTTTGCGGGTCCCAAGACAAACAACTTCAGAACAACATAGCACCAAAGTAGAAACTAGATCAGTGTAACTCAAAGCATACTCAAAACAACAAGCAGATCAAAATCTCCAACGTTGGAAATGTATGACCCTGAGGAGGAGGTTTGAAAAGGCAAGCCAAAATAAAATGCTGAAAAAATCGAAAGCTTAAACAAGCACCCCCCTCACCTTAAGCACGAGCTAACGCCCCAACAATTTATGTACAATCTAAAGCACACAAGAACTGGCAAACTAAAGGAGAGAATAAGCTCCAACAAACCCACTCCTACAAAGGTCCTTTAATGCGAGCTTAATAACCTTGAATCTAAAAGGCCTTTGAAGGATGAACCGGCTTGCTACTAAGTGAGCCATAAGTGGAAAGGTGAAAGGTTTCATTGGAAAAACCCGACTCCGATAAATAAGCACCTCATGCCTAGAAACCCGAGAACTCACTATGGGCCATATAGATGGGAGCAAATTGACATCTTTAGACTAGGCGAATGGTTAGCCACAAACCGCAATCTAAGGGAAGCAACAAGAGAGGCAAAGTTCCATGTTTGGCAAGAATCATAAAATTCTAAAATACTGTCCAACATCAGCAATACCATCTAGACAAAAAATTCCCTCAAGGTTAACCAATTGTGGACCACTTGCGAGGCACAAAACACAATAGTATTATGTACCACAAGGGAATCCCTAAGACTAAATTAACTACTAGGCACAAGGCTTATGATTAAGATTCTATAAGGCCATTAGATCATGGAACACGTTAATGCAACAATGCAGGCACAAGGCTTATGATTGAGATTCTAAAAGGCCATTAGATCATGAAACGCGTCAATGCAACCATGCAAAAGCTTACGTTAAATTAAACTACAACTCAACCAACACACATTCCCCAAGAAAATACCATCGAAGCATACGTCATGCAACCAAACCCAAAACTATTGCAAAGGTTTTAACGGTGGAGTGACGGATGCTAGACTTATATTGGCAAGGACAAGTCAACAAAGATGAAAGTAACAAATGATCTAAAGCTCCAAAACTAGAATAGGCAAATCAAGTAGGTTACCCAAAAGCAAAAAGTTAGAACGATCTAAAGACTAACATTCTCCATATTCCTTAAAACAAGAGCAAAGGTCAAGGACGATTTCTCAATATGAAGAGAGTATATGGGTAAACAAGCCTAAAGGTGAAGCTTGATGGTGCATAAAAGATCTTGTGATGTGATTTGTGAAAGAAGCGAGAAAAAAGATGTGGCAAGAAGTTACATAACTCTAATGAACAAGTATAGTTCAAGAAACTAGGATTGCTAGCAATAAGCAAGGGCAAAAAATAAGTTCTTCAGCTCGTAAGAAAATATCAAGGATTCGATCCGATAAGCCTCAAGAGAACTTATAAAGTCAAAATACCCCAGGGCTAAGAGGCCTCAAGTTTGTAAAGTGGCCAATCCAGCCAAAAAGTAAAAATACTTCAAAACGAAAAGCTTCTCTTCCAACGAATGTAACGGGACATCTTTGCATGGTTCCAGTTCCAAATAATTAATGAAGTTCAAATGATTGTTGGCGCCTACAAGACCTGGCTTTATAGAACCTTCATTGAATAGCTAGTTGAACCACCATCGCTGCTACAAGAACCTGCACTTGGCATTTCACAACAATAGGACAACAACAATAGGACCTCGATGCGCCCAAGATGCACGTAGCGATCTTTGAACCAATCCATTTCAGCCACAAAGATATTCCTTTGGACATCGTGGCATGAAATCTGTGCCCAAATGCTCATCTTTGACGAACTCTTGCATGTTGCACTGGAAAAATGAGAAAGCAAAGGGAACTGGAAGACTGCAGTTAGAAACACAAGGATACTGCACCAGAATGCAAAACTTCTCCATGCAAAATGAATTGAAGGCAATGCACAGAACAGAAACACGACTAAACGGTAATTAGCTAATATAGCTCGGGTCTCAATAAAATTAGTTCATATCGAATTACATAAGTATAAATGTCAATCCAACCAAATAGATAAGGTCCACCACTATTCTACTTCCAGCCAGAAAAAATAGACTAGAACAAGTAACGTTAAAGACTGTAGACAAACAAGACCACGTTCCATCTTCCTGAGAAAGAGCAGCATACTTGGCTACCTTACCTTATCTCGCGTACATAACTACCTTATCTCGCGTACATAACGTCCTCTAAATATCACCTTAGGCTTCTGCTTTTGCCAGCGATGTCGTACTACTTTGACAATGCAGCAAACCAGATCAGGCAAATGACCAAATTCATAACCTATTGTGAGCCACTAATCTATCTGCAGTAAGCAACATTTCTCTATACTTCAATACCGCATTAATAAACACCTACAGAGAGGTGCATTCCAAGGCATGGGAATATGTTGCATAAAACTACAGCTAACGTGATCTGATAGATTAAATAATGAACTACAGTAATTACAACAAGCAAGGTCAACTATTAAGTATATTGGAAAAACTAACAAAAATGAGAGGAGGAGTTGGAAGTGTAAGAACAGAGGACGAAAATCAAGAACAAAACTACGGGGATAACCCTTAGCTTCGTTTTGAACACATCTCTTGCAACTTAAAAAGGCAACCGACCACATATCGACAGCTACAACTTAGTATCTTGAGCATTGGAGCATATAAACAGCAAATACTTCGGTGAGGTTGTAGCACCGCTGACACAGAAAGCTATGGATGTCACAAGATGAGAAAAATCAAACCGGCTGGCATCCACAGTGAAAATCGTGAGTCCAAAAAGATAGCAGGCAAGGATATTATGACAGGTGCAACACACATAAGCTATACTAATGGCAACCGACATGAACTAGGATCAAAGCTGGCTTATGCAAAGCATAGAAAACAGAGGAAAATAAACTGAAAGTTATCACCTGAGTAGATTGTGGAGTCCAGAAAGCTGCAAATCAGATATGTTGAAGACGTGAAGCGACGAAGGAAGTCTTGAATATTGTGAGCAATCCAAACCCAGCCTTTGCCTGAAGCATGTGTCTTCGAGACTCTTAAAACGGCTTGGATTCAAAACTCTTCAAGAAAAGGACTTGCAACATGGCAAGAACGAATTGCATATAGCCTGGATTCGAACCTATAGCAAGAGTACACTAAGTATGAAGAAAACTAGGCCTGTAGGTAAACTCAAACCCTGAATCCGTGAATCGTAAGTTGCACTAGCTCCTCAAAAATGGACTGGCTTTTGGATTCATCCATACACTGGCGACAAGCATAATCCCGCTTCCAAACTGTAGCACCACAGCTCAAGGCAACACAACTCCAAACAGCTCGAAAAATCAAGCACGGCCAATGTTCTTCTGAAATCCGAGATTTGAGCACCGATTACAACCCCTCATGAGACTAAGCGGACTCAGGTGAACTATATCACCGCGAGCTTGGTGACGTTGTCGCACCGCTGACACAGAAGGCTAGGGCTGAGTAGCTTGAGGAGCCCAGAAAGCAGCCTGCTAGCAGGAACTAGACACTTCGATTCGCCCAAAGAGATACGACCCAAACCGTTAATAACGTCATCTGTGCTTATGAAGCAAGTGCCTTGGAGACTCTAAAATCGTCTGGAAGAAATCAAAGGCGCAAATAAAATGGTAGCTTCACAAACCCTAAGCTCCGGGACCAAACGACCAACAAATTAGCGCAGATGAGATGAGTACAAAAGGCAGACTCAAAGGCGGCTCAGAAGAGAGCGCCTAAGAAAATTACAAAGCGCCTACATGCGACTACAAAGGGGGAGGCTCAAAGACGGCTGATGAAAATGGGAGGAATGCAACAAGGCTATAAATACTCCAAGGGGGCTCTCTCAACTAGCCTCAAGAAGCGGATTTATCTGCTAATCTCAAAACGCAGATAAATCGCACTTATACTTGTGGTGACAACCAGGCAATTTTTGATAGTAATACGCGGATATGACTGTTTCATCTGTATGGTGATAATTTTTGTAATCGTCAATAACATTTTCCTGCAAAACAAATTTTGTTTTCTTGCAAAGAAGGATATAGTATGGCACATTTTCTCCATTTCCTGGTGCAGCAAAAGAAGCAAACATACCACCTACCTGTACTAGATCTTCTAGCTCTTCATTTTCATTTGCAAAAGCAACAGTTTCCTCATTCTCTACTTCACAATGAGTACTTACTCGGGGTACTAGCTTCTTTAATTGCCACTTCCCACAGAATGAAATGGACTCACAAGCATCCCATTCAAAGTTAATGCAAGCATTGCAGAAGCAAGATAATGGTCTCACCATTACTAAGGTGGGGTCAGTTGGACTTATAGAAGCTATAGCATGCAATTTCTGAATACCAGGAAGAGGTTGCACATCCAATGCATTGGTTCTATCAATATCTGACTCCTTCACTTCCCAGTATACTCTGTTAACATTAGATTGCTTGCTCCTCAAGACAACACAAGCATCATGTGCACCTCTAATCTCTGTTCCATGTTCTCGTGAATCGTTAAACCTGCAAGTACCTGCTTGGCCTTGGCAGACTCTCCATCATGTTCACCTTTTCCATGCCCAGAACCAAAGTAGTTCCATTGTAAACGAATGCCATATTCAACATAGTACCTGGTAATGAAATATGAATTTCTTCTGGACTTGTATTGTGCAGCACAACCATCAGACCACACAATATGATACTGTACATGAGATCCACCATTCTCTTTCAGCCATTTTAGATGAAGCTTAAATGCATGTTGTACAAAATGTGTATCATGATTTACGTCATCGAAATATACAAGTGAACAGATCTTCTTCAAGATGCCATTTACCTTTAGCATGGTAATCTGTACCATTATAGTAACTTGGTCTGCATTCCAATGTTCTGACTGAACCTCTTTGAAAGGCTTCAATGTATAATTTTCTGCAAAGTCAACCACCGATATCAACTTTGAATCATCTCTCGGGTTTTGAACACATCTTCTCGAATTCTTTGCTTTGCCCGGTGAGTCTGCAAAGTTGTGATGGATAAATGTCTTCATGTGACCAAACATGGCATCCAAAGATTACAGGTGCATTTGTTGTCTTCTCCACCAATCTGAGCCTTCTTGAGACTCCTTTTTTAGACTTCTCATCCACATAAGAGTATATTTGCCAATTGACTTTACTTTCAATGTCATTTTCAGTTTCTTTTGGACACAAGCTAATGTTCTGCTTACCACAGTTCTTGCAATCACTTATAATACAATTTAATTTGTACCACTCGTCACTATCCTGTTTTGGACAAACCATACTCCTCCATAGAGTGCTGACATTACAGTATGTATGCTTGTGAGCCTGACAAATTCCATCATTTTTGTTAGCAGCACAAACTTCACAATTGCAGCTACAATTGATGTGAAGCTTAGCCCTCATAGAATTAAATGCCTTCCTGAAGTTCTCTGCTTGCTCATGCTTGACACAACAACATGTGTTTCTTTCCTTTAGCTTCCTTACACAATCAGGTTTGAGGTATTCGAACAATCTGATGCCAATGTCTGCCTCTGGGTGTTGCTCCACAAACAGTCTGTGCATTCAAATCATCATAGTTAATAAAAGATTTTGTATGTGCAATTGAGTACATGCGGAGTCAAAATGTACTAACATGTACTCATAATGTACTAATATGTACTCAGATGCACTCATATGCACTCATATGTACTCATATGTACTCAGAATGTACTTACAATATACATAAGGACAACAGAATACACATTACACATGTACATTAAATACGTGTGTAAGGATAAAGTAGCAGTGTGGGTACATTACTGTACCCTAGAGCATATTAATGTTCTAGAGTAGATTCTTGAAGTCCATAGGCACTATCTGAAAGTCTGAGTACAAGATATGTACTCTATAGACATGTATAACATACAATATTATGCAAATATCTAATCTGTACATTGCTTAAGAATTTTGGAGTCACTGCATAAATAAGAAAGAAAGATTTAAATGTAAGCAAACCAACAAAGGTGATTGCATATGTAAAAGTAAGTAAAAGTGAATACATAAATAATAGATCAGTCATTAGAAAGCATTCATACATCAAAACAAAGAAGATACTATAAATTCCAATAAAAATGAACATATACATGAGGGATCAGAAGCATTTCACACAGTAAAGAATGAAATACCTGTGGTATATCAAGAAACTGGATTGCCTGATGCCTTTTCTTTCTTACATCCCTGTATTTAGGTGAAACCTTGGTGTTGTTTAACCAAAATTGGATGACTAATTGCTTTGTGTCTTCGTCCAAACAATCAGATCTTCTCTTTACTTTTGCTAATGCCCATATACTTGGACCTGCAATTTTCATTCTCTTTCTTACGCTGCGCACAGATGACAAATTTCGAGGATGGCGGTTCAACATTTTTGAAGCAACTCCTTTTTGCTTCAATTCCCCATTTTCCCAACAATCATGGATAAAACAGAGTGCTTGGTCGCCAACTTGTCACTTTGCTATTAGAAGATTTAACCTCTTCTAATCCATCTTTGAGATTTTGTAACAATGAATGTTTCACCACCGCTCAAGGTAGCCCAATCACAGGTTTAAACAACGCCAAGAGCCTGTTATCTTGCAAGATCCTGGAAACCAATACCTCTCTTTCACCAGGAGATAGAGAACTGGCTTCATTTCTAAAGCATTCAACACTTTTCCTGATTTTTTTGGTGAAGTACCTGGAATATGATCTGCCATTCTCACTGTTGACAGTATCACTCTCTGTCACTTCATTCAGCATGTCATTTAGAGTATCTTGTTCAACCATTTTCTGCTTCCCTTTGTCGATTTCGGTATCACCGTCCTCATTTTCGACATCAGCCTGAGTAATTCTGTTCATACTTTGATTTTCTTGTGCCATGCCACTACTACTACTATGAAAACTGATATGCATGCAAAGATCCGGCAAGAATTTGAAATTCTTTTCTTTGTTTTAGATTCTTAGACCGTAAATTGGAGGGAATTTGCTTGCTTCGGATGGATTGGAGGGAATTTGCTTGGATCGGAGGGAATCCAGTGATTGTGCCCAAAATTTCGCAACAACCGTCGGCCACTTCATGTCATGATGACAAACAATCAAATATATTCCTTTTTTAAATATATAACGACAAGCACGTGGCCTCCTACCATACATTCAAAATTACATAAAAAACGGGTTTCTAGTGCAAAATAGTACATGAATTTAGAACTAATGTATGACACCCTAGCATGCTTTTACCCTAGAATAGAATAGAATAGAATAGAATAGAATAGAATAGAATAGATTTTTTAGCGTCCACAGAGACCAATTGGCCTATGGGACCCAAACAAAAAAGAGAGCAGCAAGCGTATTATTGACAGGATTAAAAAACCCCCGCCCCGAAAGGTTTTCGAGGGAAAAACCTTAGCAGTAATAAGTATGCTGGCACGCTGTACAATTGTATAGGACTGTTCAATATCGTCCCGGAGGACACAACTGAGTCCGTGCATCCATAACCTCCTGGAGGTATGACCCCAACAAACCCACTGATGCCGTAGTCAATAACTGATGCAACGGCTGGCCAGAACGGTTACAAACCGGTTGTTCTTTTTAATTGTAAATTTCATACTATTGTAATATGCTCTTTCATTGTCTTGGTAGAGCATGCTCGCAATGAAATTTTAACCATTGATTCGTATTGAGATTAATTTGTATTGAATTTTTTAAGCATTGATTTGTATTGAAATTTTAATCATTGTTTTTATTGAGATTAAAATTGAATTGTGTGTGAATTGAAATTGAAACAAAAGTGTGTTTGAATTGAAATTGTGTATGAATTGGACTTGTAGCATTCATACATAACAGATTGAACATGATATCAAACATGATATTGAACAGATTCATAATAGATTGAACATGCTATCTAACATTCCTAACAGATTGAACATGAACACATTCGTAACAAATTGAACTGATATCAAGTCCTACAAAATTTACAAAACAGATGTCACATTCACGAAAATAGTGTTTCACAAAGTCTCTGCATCTAAGGGGATTGGTGCAGTACTAGTCTTGAACAGGAAAGCAATATTAGTCAGTATTGGTTCATCACTTAAAATTACATTTGCAACTTCTTATGCAGCTTCTTCTCCAACCACTTTTCCATGGCAACATCATCCTCCATGGTTCTGTCTGAGCTTTGTGGAGACAATAGTGCTTTCCTCTGTGATGGAGAAAGTATGTCACATACTGGTGAAATCACCACTGTGCTCAATTCTCGACCTGCAAACCCAAACAAGTAAATACAAAATTATTTTTGCAAGCAAATTGTGCAAGCTAACACTTACAAGTGCTCAAGGTAGTTGGAATTCACTCAGACTCATCCACTGCAACTAGAACTTGAGGATCTGCATGATACAACTTAGGCTAGTCTATAAATAAAACTCCTTACACATGTGCTGAAAAGGCGCTTACCTTTTTAAGTGGAGTGTTCATTGGAGATAAACCTTTGTCTCGAAACCTCAGTCTCCACAACACCTTCCCCGTCCAACCTCATTAACTACTTTTGAAATTTTTTTCGCATCAAAAAAAGTTGTTGTAAGTTATATACACGTCAGTGAATGTTATGCTCAAATGTTGCTTACCTTTCATTTTTGGAGACAAATTATGCACTGCAAAACAATGCTGGACAATGTTATCTATAACATCATCACAGGTATTGTCTGCAGCAAAAAAATCTTAAGTAAGATAGTACATCTCATATCTCAATGTTAAATTAATTACCTACTGATTTAGTAGCTATCTGAGGACTCTCTTCATGAGTTAAGTGTGAAAACTTCATTATCTTATCTATATCAACTGGATCTGCAAGGAATAAATAAACTTGAAGCAACTAAATCAATTGAGAAAATACTGATAAATACCTTTGTCTATTGGTTTTTGACCACATGACTTAGTAGCACTCCTTGTTATTCTTTTCTTTGCCATTTTGACAGGCTGAAAGTCTGTGCTTGATGGATCATTGAACAAAGAGGTGTTGGAGCTGGTTTCTTCTCTGAATCTCTTCTTAGGTGTAATGCTTCATAATTGTGATGTTATTTTCTATTGCAGGCTTCATAAAGATATCATTACAGCATTGACTAATTCCAGTTCTCGTAAGATTGATATTTATGTAAAGAATTCAGTGCAGAAAGAAATTAGACCTGAGGTTCCACAACAAGGTGACCTGGCCTCCTGTGGTCTTTATGTCATGGCTTATATGCATTTCATTGGGATTTGGCCATATGGTCAACTCTTACCTTAGATATCATAACATCAATTTTGGACAAGCTCTATGAAGATGGCATCCCAAATTTAAACATGTTTATGGAAAAGAGATATGTTGGGGACTTCCTTACACAAATTCAGTTGGTGTAACCCCTCAAGTAGTACCTATGGATAGTATTGTCATTGAATATCCTAAATACAATGGTCGACTCTGTGGTGTGTTTGAGTCTAAGCACAAAGCTCTTTTCAACAAAGAAAGTTATGTTTGTGTGCCACTATGGACACCTTTGATAGAACGCGACAACCATCTGTCCTTCTTATTTGATTGGTTGGTAGGGTTGAAATATGCACCAGATTTTACGAATTACATAAAGGAGCATAAGTTGGATGACTCTTGGATGTACAATGCCTTTGATAAACTGAATCTGTTTTACTGTAACTTTTCTTGATGTTGATTTGCTTTCATAACTCTTTTGAGTACTTGTTAAATTATATCTATTATTAATATTTAAGGTTGAGGAAGTTTTAGATTTAATACTTTATAAATGCTAATAATTTTTAACTTTTGTTATTGGATTAGAAGTTGAGGAAAATGAAATTGAAGAGGAATTTATACATGGAGCAGAGGTTGAACCAGAACAAAAGGAACTTGTACATGTACATGGAGCAGAGGTTGAACCAGATGAACCACCTTCTACTTTAGGGACTGAAGCAGAATATGTTCCAGATGTACCATTCTCTTGTGGCTTAATGTATGAAGCAAGATTCCTTACCAGCCTGCCTGGATTATGGGAACAGGTCGAACAGATCGAAGATAGAAGCACCAGGGATGAGATGCTAACAATACTTTGGGCAATTCACAAGATCTATGATCCTGATCCTTGGGGAAGGAATCAGTTGCCAAGTGCGCACGAAGTCAATCTATACTGCAGGAGGGGCTGGAGGGGCTTCCAATTGTAAGAGAAGTAGCAAAGTGGCCTCTCGCCACGCTAGTCCTAACATTATATGGCGCTCCGAAAATCTTAGGAGAATGGATGCAAGAAGTTGATATATTCTGTAAAGTTATCAATAACAAGAAACATGTTTTGAAATAAGTTGATGTACTCAATTACAATGTAATATAAATCATGTTACACCTGCACTTTTCTCTTTTCGGATCTCTCTCAACATATAATCATTCAATATATAACTGCTTCAAGCTATTCCGGATCATGTAGCATTTCAGCAGACTTCCCAAGAGCATCTCATGCACATCAAGAGACAATGCATAAGTTTGCGAGAAGCACCCTTCACCTTATGATTTACTTTTGGCATTGCAAACTTTGCTCCAATAACAGACTCTGCAGGTACAAGAACTTCTTTGTCATCCAATAACTTCTAGAGCCTAGTTGCACTCAACCAAAACACCACAACAACATGCTGAATGAATGAATGAATGAGCCATGTGGCCCTCCCCTTTATTTCCAAAACAGCAGTACAAAAATATTTCACTTCTAATAATCCCTCATGCACACCGCCTTTTGGGCATATAAAAAGCATCAAAGTAACACAAAGGATCCAAAACTCAAATAAGTTCATAAAGATTTAAGGCCTCCGTTGCTAATGTCCAACACGACCCCAACACGCCAAGACTTTTGCAAAACTCGCAAAGGACGTCTCCACATCCAACTCTAAGCAAACCTGCAAAAGGAACAAAGAAACACCTGGTACGAGGACCCCAATCTCGGCACAAAGGCCGCCACATCATTGGCATACGAGGGGCCACCACCATGGCGCAAGGGCCCTCAACATCGACCCCAGTTAAAACCCAACATTCAAGCCATAAGAGTTGCCCCAACAACAATGCTTGGCATGAGAGCCTCTAGCCATTGTACAAGATAACCGCAAAGATCGTGAAGTCAAACACCGAGCTAAACAACATAAAACGAAGATATTGACTATTAGAATACTTCAATGACGCAAGGTAAGAACGCAAGGCTAAAACTAAAGAGGGGGGGGGGGGGTGGGGCATGCGACTACAAAGGGAGAGGCTCAAAGACGGCTGATGAAAATGGGGGCTGGCATCCACAGTGAAAATCGTGAGTCCAAAAAGATAGCAGGCAAGGATATTATGACAGGTGCAACACACATAAGCTATACTAATGGCAACCGACATGAACTAGGATCAAAGCTGGCTTATGCAAAGCATAGAAAACAGAGGAAAATAAACTGAAAGTTATCACCTGAGTAGATTGTGGAGTCCAGAAAGCTGCAAATCAGATATGTTGAAGACGTGAAGCGACGAAGGAAGTCTTGAATATTGTGAGCAATCCAAACCCAGCCTTTGCCTGAAGCATGTGTCTTCGAGACTCTTAAAACGGCTTGGATTCAAAACTCTTCAAGAAAAGGACTTGCAACATGGCAAGAACGAATTGCATATAGCCTGGATTCGAACCTATAGCAAGAGTACACTAAGTATGAAGAAAACTAGGCCTGTAGGTAAACTCAAACCCTGAATCCGTGAATCGTAAGTTGCACTAGCTCCTCAAAAATGGACTGGCTTTTGGATTCATCCATACACTGGCGACAAGCATAATCCCGCTTCCAAACTCAGAGCACCACAAAATCAAGGCAACACAACTCCAAACAAAAAAAATCAAGCACGGCCAATGTTCTTCCTGAACCGAGAGATTTGAGCACCGATTAAACCCCTCATGAGACTAAGCGGACTCAGTGAACTATATCACCATGAGCTTGGTGACGTTTTTGTCGCACCGGCCCGACGTATAAGGCTAGGGCTGAGTAGCTTGAGGAGCCCAGAAAGCAGCCTGCTAGCAGGAACTAGACACTTCGATTCGCCCAAAGAGATACGATCCAAACCGTTAATAACGTCATCTGTGCTTATGAAGCAAGTGCCTTGGAGACTCTAAAATCGTCTGGAAGAAATCAAAGGCGCAAATAAAATGGTAGCTTCACAAACCCTAAGCTCCGGGACCAAACGACCAACAAATTAGCTCAGATGAGATGAGTACAAAAGGCAGACTCAAAGGCGGCTCAGAAGAGAGCGCCTAAGAAAATTACAAAGCGCCTACATGCGACTACAAAGGGGGAGGCTCAAAGACGGCTGATGAAAATGGGAGGAATGCAACAAGGCTATAAATACTCCAAGGGGGCTCTCTCAACTAGCCTCAAGAAGCGGATTTATCTGCTAATCTCAAAACGCAGATAAATCGCACTTATACTTGTGGTGACAACCAGGCAATTTTTGATAGTAATACGGGATATGACCTGTTTCATCTGTATGGTGATAATTTTTGTAATCGTCAATAACATTTTCCTGCAAAACAAATTTTGTTTTCTTGCAAAGAAGGATATAGTATGGCACATTTTCTCCATTTCCTGGTGCAGCAAAAGAAGCAAACATACCACCTACCTGTACTAGATCTTCTAGCTCTTCATTTTCATTTGCAAAAGCAGCAGTTTCCTCATTCTCTACTTCACAATGAGTACTTACTCGGGGTACTAGCTTCTTTAATTGCCACTTCCCACAGAATGAAATGGACTCACAAGCATCCCATTCAAAGTTAATGCAAGCATTGCGTAGAAGCAAGATAATGGTCTCACCATTACTAAGGTGGGGTCATTGGACTTATAGAAGCTATAGCATGCAATTTCTGAATACCGGAAGAGGTTGCACATCCAATGCATTGGTTCTATCAATATCCGACTCCTTCACTTCCCAAAGATACTCTGTTAACATTAGATTGCTTGCTCCTCAAGACAACACACAAGCATCATGTGCACCTCTAATCTCTGCTTCCATGTTCTCGTGAATCGCTCGGGTGCAAGTACCGCTTGGCCTTGGCGGACTCTCCATCATGTTCACCTTTTCCATGCCCGTAACCAAAGTAGTTCCATTGTAAACGAATGCCATATTCAACATAGTACCGGTAATGAAATATGAATTTCTTCCGGACTTGTATTGTGCAAAGACAACCATCGTACCACACAATATGATACCGTATATGAGATCCACCATTCTCTTTCAGCCATTTTAGATGAAGCTTAAATGCATGTTGTACAAAATGTGTATCATGATTTACGCATCGAAATATACAAGTGAAAACATCTTCTTCAAGATGCCATTTACCTTTAGCATGGTAACTGTACCATTATAGTAACTTGGTCTCGCATTCCAATGTTCTCGACCAACCTCTTTGAAAGGCTTCAATGTATAATTTTCTGCAAAGTCAACCACTGATATCAATGAATCATCTTTCGTGTTTTGAACACATCTTCTCGAATTTTTGCTTTGCCGCTGAGTCGCAAAGTTGTGATGGATAAATGTCTTCATGTGACCAAACATGGCATCCAAAGATTCTGAGTGCATTTGTTGTCTTCTCCACCAACTCGAGCCTTCTTGAGACTCCTTTTTAGACTTCTCATCCACATAAGAGTATATTTGCCAATTGACTTTACTTTCAATGTCATTTTCGGTTTCTTTTGGACACAAGCTAATGTTCTCTTACCACGTTCTTGCAATCACTTGTAATACAATTTAATTTGTACCACTCGTCACTATCCCCTGCTTTTGGACAAACCATACTCCTCCATAGAGGCCGACATTACAAAGATGTATGCTTGTGAGCCCCGACAAATTCCATCATTTTTGTTAGCAAAGACAAACTTCACAATTGCAGCTACAATTGATGTGAAGCTTAGCCCTCATAGAATTAAATGCCTTCCTGAAGTTCTCTGCTTGCTCATGCTTGACACAACAACATGTGTTTCTTTCCTTTAGCTTCCTTACACAATCAGGTTTGAGGTATTCGAACAATCTGATGCCAATGTCTGCCTCTGGGTGTTGCTCCACAAAGTTCTGGTACAGTTCAGCCTGTGCATTCAAATCATCATAGTTAATAAAAGATTTTGTATGTGCAATTGAGTACATGCGGAGTCAAAATGTACTAACATGTAGTCATAATGTACTAATATGTACTCAGATGTACTCATATGCACTCATATGCACTCATATGTACTCAGAATGTACTTACAATATACATAAGGACAACAGAATACACATTACACATGTACATTAAATACGTGTGTAAGGATAAAGTAGCAGTGTGGGTACATTACTGTACCCTAGAGCATATTAATGTTCTAGAGTAAATTCTTGAAGTCCATAGGCACTATCTGAAAGTCTGAGTACAAGATATGTACTCTATAGACATGTATAACATACAATATTATGCAAATATCTAATCTGTACATTGCTTAAGAATTTTGGAGTCACTGCATAAATAAGAAAGGAAGATTTAGTGTAATATACATGGTCAATAAATGTAAGCAAACCAACAAAGGTGATTGCATATGTAAAAGTAAGTAAAAGTGAATACATAAATAATAGATCACCATTAGAAAGCATTCATACATCAAAACAAAGAAGATACTATAAATTCCAATAAAATGAACATATACATGAGGGATCGAAGCATTTCACACAAGAAAGAATGAAATACCCGTGGTATATCAAGAAACCGGATTGCTTCGATGCCTTTTCTTTCTTACATCCCCAGATTTAGGGTGAAACCTTGGTGTTGTTTAACCAAAATTGGATGACTAATTGCTTTGTGTCTTCGTCCAAACAATCAGATCTTCTCTTTCTGCCTGCTAATGCCCATATACTTGGACCTGCAATTTTCATTCTCTTTCTTTTGCCCGGCAACAGATGACAAATTTCGAGGATGGCGCTTCAACATTTTGAAGCAACTCCTTTTTGCTTCAATTCCCCATTTTTCCCAACAATCATGGATAAAACAGAGTGCTTGGCTGCCAACTTGTCACTGCTATTAGAAGATTTAACCTCTTCTAATCCATCTTTGAGATTTTGTAACAATGAATGTTTCACCACCGCTTCTGAAGGTAGCCCAATCACAGGTTTAAACAACGCCAAGAGCTTGTTATCTTGCAAGATCCTGGAAACCAATACCTCTCTTTCACCGTGAGATAGAAATCGGCTTCATTTCTAAAGCATTCAACAACCTTTTCTGCTCTTTTCCTGATTTTTTTGGTGAAGTACCTGGTATATGATCTGCCATTCTCACTGTTGACAGTATCACTCTCTGTCACTTCATTCAGCATGTCATTTAGAGCATCTTGTTCAACCATTTTCTGCTTCCCTTTGTCGATTTCGGTATCACCGTCCTCATTTTCGACATCAGCCTGAGTAATTCTGTTCATACTTTGATTTTCTTGTGCCATGCCACTACTACTACTATGAAAACTGATATGCATGCAAAGATCCGGCAAGAATTTGAAATTCTTTTCTTTGTTTTAGATTCTTAGACCGTAAATTGGAGGGAATTTGCTTGCTTCGGATGGATTGGAGGGAATTTACTTGGATCGGAGGGAATCCAGTGATTGTGCCCAAAATTTCGCAACAACAAATCACCCACTTCATGTCATGATGACAAACAATCAAATATATTCCTTTTTAAATATATAACGACAAGCACGTGGCCTCCTACCATACATTCAAAATTACATAAAAAACGGGTTTCTAGTGCAAAATAGTACATGAATTTAGAACTAATGTATGACACCCTAGCATGCTTTTACCCTAGAATAGAATAGAATAGAATAGAATAGAATAGAATAGAATAGAATAGATTTTTTAGCGTCCACAGAGACCAATTGGCCTATGGGACCCAAACAAAAAAAAGAGAGCAAAGAAGCGTATTATTGATGAGATTAAAAACCCCGCCAAAAGGTTTCGAGGGAAAAACCTTAGCAAATAATAAGTATCTTTGTACGCATGTACAATTGTATAGGACTGTTCAATATCGTCCCGGAGGACACAACTGAGTCCGTGCATCCATAACCTCCTGGAGGTATGACCCCAACAAACCCACTGATGCCGTAGTCAATAACTGATGCAACGGCTGGCCGAATCTGCTACAAACCGGTTGTTCTTTTAATTGTAAATTTCATACTATTGTAATATGCTCTTTCATTGTCTTGGTAGAGCATGCTCGCAATGAAATTTTAACCATTGATTCGTATTGAGATTAATTTGTATTGAATTTTTTAAGCATTGATTTGTATTGAAATTTTAATCATTGTTTTTATTGAGATTAAAATTGAATTGTGTGTGAATTGAAATTGAAACAAAAGTGTGTTTGAATTGAAATTGTGTATGAATTGGACTTGTAACATTCATACATAACAGATTGAACATGATATCAAACATGATATTGAACAGATTCATAATAGATTGAACATGCTATCTAACATTCCTAACAGATTGAACATGAACACATTCAGAACAAATTGAACCCGATATCAAGTCCTACAAAATTTACAAAACAGATGTCACATTCACGAAAAATAGTGTTTCACAAAATCTCGCATCTAAGGGGATTGGTGCGAGACTAGTCTTGAAACAGAAAGCAATATTAGTCAGTATTGGTTCATCACTTAAAATTACATTTGCAACTTCTTATGCAGCTTCTTCTCCAACCACTTTTCCATGGCAACATCATCCTCCATGGTTCTGTCTGAGCTTTGTGGAGACAATAGTGCTTTCCTCTGTGATGGAGAAAGTATGTCACATACTGGTGAGATCACCACTGTGCTCAATTCTCGACCTGCAAACCCAAACAAGTAAATACAAAATTATTTTTGCAAGCAAATTGTGCAAGCTAACACTTACAAGTGCTCAAGGTAGTTGGAATTCACTCAGACTCATCCACTGCAACTAGAACTTGAGGATCTGCATGATACAACTTAGGCTAGTCTATAAATAAAACTCCTTACACATGTGCTGAAAAGGCGCTTACCTTTTTTAAGTGGAGTGTTCATTGGAGATAAACCTTTGTCTGAAACCTCAGTCTCCACAACACCTTCCTGTCCAACCTCATTAACTACTTTTGAAATTTTTTCTGCATCAAAAAAGTTGTTGTAAGTTATATACACATCAGTGAATGTTATGCTCAAATGTTGCTTACCTTTCATTTTTGGAGACAAATTATGCACTGCAAAACAATGCTGGACAATGTTATCTATAACATCATCACAGGTATTGTCTGCAGCAAAAAAATCTTAAGTAAGATAGTACATCTCATATCTCAATGTTAAATTAATTACCTACTGATTTAGTAGCTATCTGAGGACTCTCTTCATGAGTTAAGTGTGAAAACTTCATTATCTTATCTATATCAACTGGATCTGCAAGGAATAAATAAACTTGAAGCAACTAAATCAATTGAGAAAATACTGATAAATACCTTTGTCTATTGGTTTTTGACCACATGACTTAGTAGCACTCCTTGTTATTCTTTTCTTTGCCATTTTGACAGGCTGAAAGTCTGTGCTTGATGGATCATTGAACAAAGAGGTGTTGGAGCTGGTTTCTTCTCTGAATCTCTTCTTAGGTGTCACCTCCTTCTTATCACTCTTGACCTTGCTGCTTTTTCCAATTCTTCTGCTTCAATTTCTTCACTTGCTTCTTCATCATCTGAATCTGGTGGTTTGAGTTCCTTGAAACCAAGTTCGTCCAAAATACTTGGAGGAACCTCAACATCACAACCAGATACAATGCAATGCATGCTTTCCAGCACAACACTGAAGCATATAACATGGTAGATGTGACCACATGATTTAAGTTTAACATGCAATTCATATTCTTCTGAAAACAGAAGGCCACAACCCTCACATGTGGTTGCCCCTTTGAACGTTGGGAAATTATAAGTTCCCATTCCCAGTATTTGATGCAAATGTGCAACATGCTTGCACTTGGCATGCCAATACTTCATATTACTTTCATAACTATCAATATCAGATTTAAAAATAGAAATTTCTTTCTTTAGTTCCTACAAACCTGATGTGTTCACCTTAAACATCTGCTTGTCTAGAAAAGCTTGCAGAGCTTGCTCATCCCTTTGCAATTCTTGTATTGCCACTCCTTCATCAGGATTAAATAGCTGCAATTCCATCCACATTTGCCTCTTCTCCTTTATCTCTTCTTCAAGATCCTTGAAGTTTGCATTCGAGTTACTGATGGAACCTTCCATTCTCAACAGGCCGGCCTGTTTCTGCACCATTTCTTTCCTACTATCCTCATACATGAAAAAAAGTGACCTTATGTAATTCAGCAATGCAGTAGTGTTCTTCTCGAAAGCATTCACATGCTCTTTGTTCAGCTGAACTTGGTCAATCCTATAAGCATCTGCTGCTAAACTCACCCAATTAACCTTAAAATCATCAGGATTCTGCAATGCCTTTGCAGTATGTGACCAGGCAAAAGCCCTTGCAAAAGGGTTCTCAATTCATTATTTGGAAGCAATTTTTGATAAACTCTCGCTATCAAATCAGTGAGTGTTGTCTTGAACTGGGGCTTAATTAACTTGACGTGTATCTTGCTGGTCTTGGGCATATGTTTTTCCCAAACCTGCAAAAAATCAGCACTTGGAACATCTGCCCACTTGATACTTCTTGCATTCTTTCCCTCCATCGAAAGTTTCCAATTTCTTGCAAATTCAATGGGCGTTCTTGCAAAACGTAACTCCTGCAAAACCGAGTTCTTAGCCTAGTCCCTTAAAAATAAATTAGAAATGCAAGAGGGAACTTATACCTCGTCGGAATTGGGTTTGGTTGCCATGCTTCAAGTTATGGTAATATAGATAAAAAAAACAGAGTTTTTTTTAACTCAAAACATGAATTATCTCCATATTAATTCAAGATGCTGCACTAATGGGCCGGACGATCCAGGAAATGATGAATTTCAGCAACCCGAGGAAAATTCATCAGTAATTCATCAAATGCAGAGATTCATCAGTGTAGCAAATTTGCGCCCAAAAGCTTTTCTGAATGGTGGCCTTCTCCGACCGTCACTATCCTTCAACTTTATGACTGGTGGCTCGACAAATTGCTGCCCGTCACGGAAAGTCCGTGTAAAAAAAATGGAAAGAAACTGCTAAAAAACTGGTTGACGGGCGGAAAATGACACATATCAAGCATAAATAGACCATATAGTACTAATTTTTTGGAGGCCTTGTGTATTGGATATAACAATCTATAAGACTTAGAAGTCATAAGAATCTTACGCTTGGATTGAAATAAAATATGTGCAATTATTGTTAGAGAAGTTGTTGAAAGCCGCTACAAAATAGACCAAGCGCCTGATGGATTCCTTAAGCAATAAAGTAACTTGACCTGTCATTATATACAATTCCCTGAATTTTCCAAACTGAAGACTATGAATGAAGGCCCTAACTGTTTTCGAAGGCTCACTTGGCAAATTTATTTTGGATTAAAGAGAAAAAATTTGCTGGAGCAAGAAATAATTATTTCTAAGCTGCCATCATTTAAAGAAGAACAAATTTTCATTGTTGTTTACTATGATAATGGTTCTTTTGCTTCTAGATCAATGTTTATGTAATGTATGCCATTCAACAATATAAACGATATTGTGATGCTTCTAACACCTAAATAAATAGTATAAGTCATAATAATAAATAGTATAACGCCATAATAAGATCCTTCAAAATTAAAATATATAACAATAATAATAATAACAATAACAGTAACAATAACAATAATATGAATGCGTTTTTTGGAGAAAAATGAGCGCATCCTTCTCGTGCCTCAGACCCGAGCCGATGGATGAGGCTTTGCTCGAAGCTTGTTCTCCAGGGGCTGGGTTATGTCATTCCTCCCGGGGCCATGAGAGCACCCTTCGAGGCCATCGAGGATTTGATTGAATTAGCTAGTAATAATCAGTCTAGAATAGATTTCTGTAGAGCAGATTTTGAGTTCTTTAACAAGTTTTTTCTTTGCATACTTTGCTTCGACAGAGTCGTCTCCCTCAGAGTCTCTGCTCATAACTCTCAGCCTTATCTGGCTTTGGGCAACAGATTCGAGAGAAATATCTTTCTTCTAGAGGTCCCTATAGAATTCGGAATTGAACCTATCCACCACTGGGCAGATTTCTTTGATCTTCAGCCAGCAGAAGTCTTTGGGGACCTTGGCGTTGTGGTTTGGAGGTTTGGGGTGGCCAATTGATTTTGTCGGCAGATTGGCTCTCTTTCTTTCTTTCTCTGGTTTCTCCGGTTTGCTATTTCTCTGACGGTTGATGGGACCCTCTTCCCCTGTTAGATCCTCGCAGATGGTTCAGGGTACGAGCAGCAGTCTTTCTTGATTATAATGGCAGCTTTCCTCTTTTTTATCAATCAGTTTCTTTCCCTTGTCCTTTTTCCCCCTTTCTGATCTTCCGCCCCTTTTGCATTTCTTTTCCCTCTTTCTTTCGATTTTCTTCTCAGTTCGCCTTTGTTTCTCCTTTTTCTGTCGACCGTTTCCCCTTTCTTTGTTGCATTATGAGAACCAAAAGCTTGACGAGTAAACCGGCGGTTGGAGGACCTTCGTCCTCAACAAGAGTGCCTTACGAGTACAAGGATACTGATCCAATTTTGATTATCCAAAGTTGGGATCAGATTTTTGTTCTGGATGACAAGAAAGATCAAACATGGATCAAGATGAAAGAATTAAAGGCTGCCTTTGATATAATCAGGGAACAACAAGAAGTTGCAGCAGAATGCTTGGGAGTACAGAAGGAAGGGAAGATCTTGGTGTGCAAACTCGAAATGCAGAGGCTAGAGAACCAATATAAAGAAGGCAAAGCTAATGACCGGGACCTAGCTTGGTAGATGCTTCAGAAGATTCAGGAAATGGACATTCTTCTATACCAACTCATCAGAGTGAAGACGGGACATTCAAAAGAGGATTGTTGCAGCCTCAAAAACCAATTTTTTAGAAGATCTATGACGGAAATGCTGCAGGCAACAAAAGGTTTAGTTGAAGAACTCGAGGATCTTGGGTGGAAATCCAAAGCCTCTTTCTAGTTGGTTAAAATTTGGGAGGAAGCCGACGATCGTGTTATTGAGAACTTCCGGAAAGGTTTCAAAAATAGACTCCCCTTTTTTGCCGCTGAAACTCTGAAGGAAGTGGAGATGGATTACAAGACCTACCAACTCCCGCTAGAGACACCTACCAATTGCAAAATTGCTGACAGTAATGGCTATTTTCACCCGACCGACTGTGCTAATTGTGAATGCCAAAATTGTACCAGCATCAAAGAGCGGAATATGGACAAGAACAAAACAAAGGTTTCCAAGCAAACTCTGAAGTCCTCGGTCCCGATCATGGGAAAATATGACAAAATCAATGGTAACTCTTACAAGAATGCTTTACTTAATTCTTTGAATTTTGTTAATGTTGCCACTGATTCTGTTAAAAGTGAAATTGAAACTAATAAGGTAGAGGGTATTCTTGACCTCAGTGATATTATTGACAACTCTGCTAATATCAGATATATCAATCATGGAATTCTTGTTCATTTCCCTCAAAATTGTCCTTCTATAAGCACTGTGAAGTATTGGATCACCAAATCTCTCTTGGTTCCTATCCTTTCCATTCTTAAATTGGACAATAAGACCTTTCAGATCATTTCTAAAGAGGAAAAGAATGTCCCTCTGATCCTTACCAGAAAGATCTCCCTCATTTCCGGATATCCTGTGTATATTATGAAATGGGATCCTCTTTATATACCAGGGGACTTCTCCACGATTTCTACTACCACATGGATCTCCTGCTTGAATCTGCCCATGGGATGCTGGACAGTCTCTCATCTTAAAGCTATAGTCAGTAGCTTAGGAGAGATCATTCAAGTTTCCATTCCTCAAACCAATTTCCCCTCTGTCTGTGTTCAAAAGAAAATTTATTCTAACTGGGGGGATTGTATTCCCTGTAAAAGCCCCAGCAGAAGCATTTCAATCTCAATATTTCTTACTCTAAAATGCCTTTGGCCAAAAGTTCTCAAACTCCCCTAAAGGAGCAGAATAGGAAAATTAGGGTGCAGAAAGATGTGGAAACACATCTAAGCAAGCAGGTTTGGAGACCAAAAGCTAAGCACATGGAGGACAATCACAACATCAAGACTGAGTGCAACACCAGCAAAATGGATGTTCAAGAAGAAAATCATAAAACCAGGGTCGATTATAGTACCAATAAAAAGATTTTCCATGGTATGTATTTTTCAGACAGAGGTATCTGTTTGGGGTCTGGGTTCGGGAACTCCTGCAAGACAGCCCTCTGAGAGGACCCTTGGATCAAACAGGAGAATCCGGTAGCTGTGTCACGCGGGATTTGCAAAAGGAACAAAGGAAAAGGGAAAGAGAGAGAACAAAAGAAAAATAATAAGAACACAATGATGAGAACGAAACTCTTTGATATCAATGATGATACATGAGCTCTCGCAATAGAGAGAAAACAGAATGGAGATAAGACCAAAAACTCATCTACCCTATGAATACTAGCTCTACTCACATATATAGTACAATGGCCTTTGGCCCAATATAGATACTCTGTCAGATCTCGGTGCCGACTCCTGGAAGGAGGCCTGATTTGCAGGAATGTTGGCGGTGCCTCTTAAGATGCCTGAAATCACGCTGACGGTGACGGTGACGGCCCGTCACTTGTCTGTTCTCTGCCTCTTCTTTGGCGCGGGCGTGGTCTGCTGCTTGGTCTTCTGCGGGGCTGTTGACGACTGACCTGGACCTGATTGTGGCTCCTTGTTCTTGACCTGGTCCTCCGTGTGCATGAATAGTCATGTACCAGGACGTACAAGACTAACACTCCCCCCCACCAAACGACACTCAGGGAGGAGAAAAGGAGGAACTGTTTCAGATGGCGGGAACCCAGCAGTCTGAAATTCATCCTGGCGGGTATGAGGATGGGGCCCATTATGATAGTTCCCAATGAGATCCTGGCGTGCCTGGAGAGCTTCAGGAGTGTGGAGACCGATGGCTGGATGAGCGTCAATGAGAAACCCAGAGTGCACCATTTCTTCAAGTGCACGGTGTGCTTCAGCAGGTATAAACTGGCATTCCATGAGAAGGCAGGTCTGGAGGCCAAAGGTTCTGATGCTTATATTCGGGTTGCAATAATAGATAGGACGCTGTCTGTTTAGAGAACTCAGCAGAAAGCACTTTAAGGCAGCACAAAAACCTGCTTGGCAGTGAACAGATGGATCCGGAAAATGGCAGCATGTTCCAAAAAGAGATCAAGGCCAGAGACAGCATGTGTGGGTGTCTCCCAACCTCTTGCATTAGGGATGTAGATCCAATTTTCAGTATGGTCCAAGGTAGCGCCATTCTCCCAATTAGAGCGGCGAACAAAACGCGGATCCCAGCGGAGATCCGTGGAGATCTGAGGAGGAGTCCACCCAGCGTGGCCTTCCAGGACCTTAGTCCAAAAGGGAAGGCGCCAATCCGAGGTTAGATACCTGGGGCGTGCGGGTGCACCTAATGAAGCATACGGAGAGTGAGCCATGCCCGTGGGCGTGGGCTGCTGAGCCTGCTCCCTGAATTCACGAACAAGGTCCGCATCTAGAGCACGGCACCACTGGTCTCAATCTGAATCTGAGAGCTGGGTATAGACTGGAGGATTAATCCAACCCGTGGGTATAGTCTTGCTGTCCAAAAGGGCCCATAGGGAGTTGTAGCCACCCAGGTGCTGCATATAAATTTGTGCAAACGGAAGATCCTCAGGATGGGCTAAATTCTTCCGCACCTGTTCCAGCGTCTCAGCTTGCCATAGAGGTAGGTGATGAGCAAGTTCAGGCATGTACTCCGTGCAGAGAGTGTTGGACCGAGCAGGATCCTGTAAATACGGATTGTTTTCTAATAACAACCAGTGAGCATGAGGGTTGCCTTGAAAAATGCGATGGGCCTCATCTCGGAATTTGTCTCGTGTATCAGCCAGATAGAAATCATGAAAAATATAAGCCATAGGCTGAACAACACGGAAAATGACCAAATCAGAATCCTCACAGTGGATTTGATCAAAGACTAAGAGGGCACAGAGTAAGCCTTTGTCTTCAACAGAAAGGTCCGGCCAGATCCTGAGAAAATCCGCACTGCCCAGGGGCTGCGCATTAATCTTGCCGTTTGCTGAGTACTACTTGAGAAGAAAAAGGTGGCGTCGGGCAACCACATAATCCAGATAACTGGAAGGGGTACAGAATTCCATAGGAATGCGGAGAGCAATATCAATATATACCTCATGTTGACTCTGGGCTTCTTCCGCAGATTGAACAGCTTGTTGGAGTTGATGCTCTAAGTCTCGCGGATCTGATGATCTTTGTCAGCAAGAAGACGGGACTGATCATGGAACTTCCGGTGAGAGAGCGTGGCCTGTGAAGTGGATGGCACTTGAGTGGAGTTGTGAAGCCGAAGAGTGGCAATTTCTGCGTCATCAATTATCTTCTGCTTTTGAGCTTCCATGAGTTGAGCCTGAAGAGGCGTGAGCTGACTGTGCAGCGTGGAAAGTTGGTCTTTGAGAGAAGAGATGCGCACATTGCACTCAGCAAGTTCTTGGACCTGGTTGGTGTAATTCTGAGAGAGCTCCGTGTACATGGTTTTGAGATCTGCAAGAGCGTGATCCTTGTCGGCAAGGAGTGTATCCTTATCCTTGTGGGTAGCCAACAATTCCTGAATAGTGGACTGTAACTGAGCCTGTTGATCAGCGAGCAGGCTAGTCTGGTCCTGTTCAGCCTTTAGAGATTCACGGGCCTGTAAAAGAGCCTCGTGCTTCTGTTGAAGTTTATCTTCAAGGGACTGAACTTCCATGGTGGCAGCTTGGAGATCCCTGTGAAGTGCTTCCGTGGCCTCCATGTAAGCTTGCATGCCATTCATGAAGGTTTCTTGTGAGTCCTGAAGCTTAATGACAGCGGATTGTACATCCTGCTGATATTGATACAGGGCCTGTCGAGAAGGTGGAAGTGTGGGGCCCTGTTCGCGATTAGACTGTGACGTCTGAGAAACATGATGAGAATTTGAGTGCGTGGATTCCGTGGAGGAAGAGGAGACAGAAATAGATTTTTCTTGAGAAGGACGAGGGCGTGAAGTTTCAGCCTGATGGTTGACAGGAATAGGATTTGAAAGTGGTCGGGTGGATGCATGAGAAGCAGTTGTTTGATGTGTTTGAGAACCGAGACTGGGTAGAGGGACACAATGACGGATGATGGCCTGTAGATGACCCCCTATGGTAGCTTCATGGCCCGAAGAAGGGGATGCACGGATGCGATCAATTTCATGAAGGAGACGAAGGAACAAAATCTGAGGCCAATCAATAGAATGAGGGGAGTGGATGGCCATAATGAGGATGTTGAAAAACTGTTTATTGATGTGAGTATTCTTGATGGAATACCCATAGAACTTGCGCCAGAGAAATTTAACAAAAATATCATGAGACTTGGCAATGTTTGTGAGTCTGTGAGTGTTGGCCTGATAAGGAGTTTGGCCATATTGAGAGACATCCTGTTCCTGTAAAGCAGCCCAAGATAAAGAAGGCATGTGAAGAGGAACTTGGAATACCTGAAAAAGCAGAACCGGGGTAAGCAAAATTGTGGTCTGATCGACCCTGGTGGCGTATCCGTCAGTGGTGTTGATCATGTGAGCAACAAACTGCCTGAGTTGATTCGGATTTGGGGCAGGGAGTTCCTGTCGAGAGAATTCATACAGTCCGTGGCGTTCTGCAACAGCGCGATTTGGACCTTCCAGAGCATCGCGAAAGATGGGAGTGGAAAAACTAACAGACTCAAAAAGAGCCGGATCCCTGGGAGCAATATCTTGAAGAGTAGGGAATTTTGGTGAAACAGCCATGGCAAGAGACGAAAGAAGGAAACGCAAGAGCGGATTGAAAGAAGCTGGAGGACGGAGAGCGGAAGACAAAAACGAAGGAAGGCGAAAAGGTATTAGGGCACACAGCGGGGGCGAAAGGACATGATGAGAAGGAAAAAGGGGCCGTTGATGGGGCCGGTGGCAACAGATCAGAAGGGGACGATTGAGAGGCAAAATTTTGGCTAAGCCCCAGAGTAGTAAAGGGAAGGCAGATGAACGGTGGAGATACGTCGTGAAGGAACGGTAGGATTTGACAGTGAAGCGCAGGTACAAATATTAATGACCGACGGGCGTGAAAGGAAGGAATGTCATTTAATGCTGGCAACTCGAAATGAGATATCATAAAAGGGAACTGTCAGACAGTACCATGGCTAGATATGCGGCGAGAGAAAAGATTCTGGATTTAGAAATAACCTTGCATTGCAACCATGTTAGCACTGTTTCGATTGGTCCACGTCGATAGAGTTCCAAGCGGTTGGGCTATATAAGACGAGTAGTGTGCGAAGCTGAGACACCAGTTCGTGAGCATGGATGATGAATGTACTATGCCGACTAGTTGCTAGGAATGGATCACTTGCAAGATGAACGCGACGGACCTCTGAAAATGTCGCAACCGCGGCATCCGAATGGACGGCTGATGTGGCGCAATGGCGGAGTACCCGGACCCCAAGACTACTCCCATCGAGGTGGTGATTCATCTGTGCTGGGAACCTGAGCACTGCCGCTACCTGGTGCTCCGCATCACCTCTGCTCCAAACCCGGAGTAGGGGTTCTGTTAACTTAGGATTTTGTAAATAGGGCTCTGCCCATAGCGGATGTATATGGGCAATGCCCACCTTTTGTATTTCGCCACTAATATAATATAAATATGTCGCTTAGTCACTATCTATGGAGTCAGAATTTGGTTGTTGATCATGTGTATGAACACTGGGTTGAACAACTTTAATAATTTGATAAGGACCAAGCCACCTGAATTTTAACTTGCCTGGAAAATTTTTGTAACGAGAATCATAAAGCAAAACCAAATCACCTTCTTTAAAAGTTTTGGTCTTCAGATGTTTGTCATGCAAGGATTTCCGCAACTGTTGGCCATGAAGAACCCGAATATAAGCATCGCGCCTAAGTTCATCCAATTGTTCAAGTTGGTAAACTCGTTCCTGAAGAGCTGCAGGTGGATTACATGTGGTAGCGAGTTGGAAACGAAGTGTCGGAAAAACATATTCAAAGGGCGTCAAAGCTTCTTGGCCATAAACCAACTTAAAAGGAGTATGACCAGTAGCAGCAGTTGTAAGCCCAAAGAACAGTAGGTAACTTTTCTGGCCAATCCGTGCGAGAGACATCACAGATTTTCTTCAGAATAGTGATGAGAGTCTTGTTTGTGCTTTCAGCCAAACCATTCCCTTAAGGATAGTAAGGTGTGCTTTTGCGGTGATGTATGTGCAAATAATCCGTCAGCTCCTTGATGGTGTGATTAACGAAATGAACTCCACGATCACCGACCGCCTTACGTGGGACAGCCAAAGCAGCGTGATGATTTGCGCGGTACAGGACCTTGGCGATTGCTTTGCCGCATTATTATGCGGAAGGGCACAAGCCTCACCCATTTGGTAGCGTGTCGGTGATGACCGAATGTAGCGAACGCACGTGTATGCCCGTCTGGCGGAGGATCCATGGGCCCCACAAAGTCCATTCCCCATTTGCTGAAGGGAAGTGGCGTGGTGACCGGCGTCAACGGGAGTGCGTCACAGGCCGTGGGCCGACTCACACGCTGACAGACATCACACGTGCAGGCGTGAGCGTGGGCATCCTTGAAGAGCGTGGGCCAGAAATAGCCTGCCGTGGTGTCACCTTGGAAATGACCACCACCAAGCCCCTCATGGGCTTGTCGAACGATATCGGGCACTTCATGAGGAAGAACACAGCGTCTGAGGACCATATCCTTGCCGCGTTTGTACAGATGGCCTGCAACCATGGTGTAGTCATGGACCTCACGGAGAAACTGACGGTGGCGGGATCGAAGCTTTTCAGGAGAAAGCGTGGGATCTTCTGAGGGAAGAGCACCAGTGAGAAGATACTGCTGAAAGTTATGGAACCAATGGGGCGTGGCTGTGATCAAAACAGTCCGTGGCGTCGAAAGGCATCCGAAACACCCGTGGAGGGATCATCTGTGTGGATGCGTGAGAGATAATCTGGGACAACATGAGATTTGCCGGCTTTATGAACGATTTCAAAAGGAGCCGAATTCTTGCAAAAGAAGGACCCAACGAGCAATCCCGCCTGGGCATGGACTTGTTGATCAAATAGAGAAGAGCCCGATGATCAACAAAGAACTTGATCCGACCGCCCAACAAATAATGACGGAAGCGTTGGACCTGAAAAATTAAACCCAAGGCCTCCCCGCCGGTGGCGAGTAGTTGCGCTTAGCGTGGTTGAGTTTTCTGGCGGCATAACGGTTGGGTTTATCTGTGTGCGCGTCATATGCTTGAGAGAGAACAACACCAATAGCAAACGCGGAGACATCGACATGAACATGGAAAGGCTTGTCCCATTGAGGAGGAACAAGCACGGGGGCCTGAGTAAGCAAGAGCTTCAACTGTTGGAAAGCAGCATCTGCCTGGGAATTCCACACCCAGGTGGATTCATCACTCGTGAGTTTATGAATGGGATCAGCAATAGCTGCAAGGCCAGGAATGGTGGAATAGTAATTTACCTTGACCAGGAAAGAACGTGTCTCCTTGATATTAGATGGTGCTTGAGCCTTAAGCACACAACTGATTTTAGCAGGATCCGTGGTGATACCTTCTTTACTGACCACATGACCTAACAGAACACCAGAGGTGACACAGAAGGTGCATTTCTCAGGATTTAGACTAATACCAGACTCATCACATTTCTGAAAGACGAGCTCTAACTTGTCCAGGTGATCATCCACGGAACTGTAGGCTGAAAAGTCATCTTGAAAGATCTGGAGAAAGGGTTTCTCCTTCATATAATTGTGAAAAACCGAGAGCATGATGCATTGAAACGTGGATAGAGAGTTGGATAAACCAAAAGGAACCACCTTGTAGGCAAAAGTACCCCACGGGGTGGTAAAAGTAGTCTTGAGTTGATCTGCCTCTTTGATTGAAATTTGATTGTAGCCTGAAAAACCATCCATGAAGGAGTACATTTCATGACCAAAGAACCTCTTCCAAGACAGTGCGTGAAGGGAAGCGGAAGTGACGACGCTCCGTGGCGATTGAGTTTGCGATAGTCCACGCACCTTGCGGATCTTACCGTTGTGTTTGAGAGCAATGACGATGGGGCTCACCCATTGAGTGTTTGACCTCATAAATCAAAATTTGCAGCTAGAAGTTTATCAATTTAGCCTTGACACCTGTCCACGTAATTGGGGTTGAGTCGGTCTTGTCGTTGCTAGAGCGGGGCGTGCATCCGGGTTTGGTAGGAATGGTGAGTTCCCCCAAGTCTTTGTTGATACCCCGAAGATCTTTATAGCTCCAGGCAAAAATATGTTTGAATTTTTTGAATAGCATGATGGCGTGTCTTGGCAATTGGTCGGGAGATTTGCGATTAGGCGGGCCGGGCTGATTGTTGCCAACGCCCACAATCTCTACCTCGTGTCCGAATGTGTGGAACAACTTCCGTGTCTTGAACAACGTGGAGCAGGAGGTTGAAACATGACCGGATGAGCTGCATTTTGTGTGGTGAAGAAAAGCGTGGTCGAAAGTCATCTAGCAGTGGTTGCTTCATGACGGCATGGACGTCCACCATTTCTGGAGGAAGTTCGGTGTCGGAAAAATGGTCAAGTCTTTGGATGCGATTGCAAGGAGCCAGGTAAGGGTCTAGGAGGAGAGCGGCCCGCGGCGGTCCTCGATCCGAGTCATCTCTCCCAAGGATCAACATATTACAGGAAGGATGAAAGAGGCGGACTTCGCAGTGGAGCCCGAACATGATAGATATTCCCGGCTTCTTCCGAATCGGTTCCGAGAGAGAGAGAAGGTTCGGCATGTTCAACGAGATGATCTTGCCGGTTTCCAAATCCATGGTAGCATTGAAATGATCATCGGTAATGACGAAATGGGTCCGCGGGCCCAAAGAATATTTTTGCCCCGACGGAGAAAAGGTCTGCCGACCAACATTTCATAATCACCGAGATCTTCGCCGGCTTTCCAAACACCAAATTCCAGAGGGAATCTGAGTTCGCCTATATTGATGTGAAGGAGGGGTGTGACGCCTTGAGGGCGCGTGATATGACCATTGGCCAACTTGATGTCATAAGGGGCACGGTAAAGTTGTTTGATGCCCAATTATTGCCTACCGTGGCATGCACCGTGGGTGTTGAGGTAGCCACGGCCCCAACCAGAACAGTGGGAAGGGGTAGCTGGTCCTTGAGGGCAGGACAGAGTTTCAAAATGGTGGCTAGACTCAACGGAATCTTGATTTTTGCAAGTTCTTCCTGGAGTTCCAAGGGAACATGAGAAAACGGACTTGCAGGATCCAAGGGAGCAGGAGTTGTAGGTAACTGAGCAGCAACTTCTTGGAGAAGCTCCATCTCTGCAGCAATGTTAGGATATTGCTGAGAGCGTGAGGGTTGAGATGACTGAGTGGTCTCTTGACGCTGCTGAGCACGTGTGGTTGCGTGTACATTGGCAAGCGTGCGCCCTTCAGCAGCTTGCATAAGGTTGAGAATGCTCTGTCGGACCTTTGGCATGACATGGGGCATAAGAGTATCCAAAGCTGGAGAAAAATGGACCTTTTTGTTGTCTTCATGAGGGATCGTGTCGACTGCAAAGGCGGGTTGTGTGTCATTAGGAATGATGGTCAAGAGGCGGGAAGCCCTGGTCTGACATGAGACCAAACCAACCCAGTTTGACGGTTGGACCAGAGGATTGAGAGCTTGGTAAATTTCTTCCTGAGCTTGTTGATCCACAGGAGGAGTTGACGAAGGAGCTGGTTCATACCTTTGTTGTTGAGGCATGTGTGGGGGCTTTCTGAGAACAGGACGAGGGCCTTGTTTGCCATTAGCGATCCAAAGTTGATAGGCCGTGAGGCGTACTGACGTGGTTTGATTCGTGCCTGGAAGTTGGACTTGAACTTGAGGAAGTTGAGGGCACGCCGTGGTGGTATGACCCCATTCCAGACAATAATAGAACTGGGCTTTCGAAGGATCAGAAGGGGGGCGATTGTTTTGTCCCCGTGGCTGCTGAGATTGTTGATACTGTTGAGGAGGTTGTGCTTGAAATTGCTGAGGCGGGTATGAGAGTTGTTGCTGAGGCGTGGTCTGTACTTGATAAACCATCTTTTGTCTGAAAGGTGTAGGATGAGTACGAGTGCATTCTTCTGTGGCATGATTGCACATGTTGCAGCGTTTACAATGAGGGGGGCCATTGGAGGAATTGCACTCATTGGCCAAATGGCCTTGATATTTGCAGACGTGGCACCAAATTTGACCGCGTTATGGATTGGAGTGTTGAGGCTGAATGGCAGTCTGAGGAACCATGACATGTGGGATGAAGGGTAGCTCTTGGAGAGCCACGCCACGGGAGGAAACATAAACTGAATGATTGACGAGTTCGATGGCCTGCTCCAAAGTCTTGGGGCGCAGGTATTCAGTCATGAGACGAATAGCCGGAGGAAGTCCCTGTAGAAACCAGACGAGGATCTGGCTCTGCGTGGGGTACTCTTGAAGTTTGCTGAGGAGAATGTGAAGACGATCCGCAAAATCCCGGGCTGACTCCGTGGGCTCTTGCTGAAGATCATTGAGTTGCTTGAGAAGAAGTTGATCATCATCTGTGGTGCCATAATGAGAAAGGAAAGCAGTCTTCATGTCTGTCCAGTTTTGTTTCCAATGGCTTTTGTTTGCCATTAGCCATTGATGAGGAGAGCCACGCAACGTGGTGGAAAAGATGTGGAACTTCAGTTGAGATTGAGTGTGACCATTTAGGACAGTCAGAGCCTCAAATTCTTCCATGTGGGCTTGAGCACTTTGATCTAATGATTTGCCTTTAGTACTGCCAAAAGTGGGATAGGTCAGTTTGAGAGTCTGAAAAGAAGAGTGTGACAGACCTTGCGCATAGAGCGGCTGAGTAGGAGGAGGCACATAATGAGGTGGTACAGCCATAGTCTCGGTATGGTGTGTCAGAGGGGCAGAAAAACCCTGAGAGTCTTGAAAAGGAGCATCCTATGGGGAAGGTGAGAGCTTTGTTTGAGATCAGTGAGAGTGTAAACTGGAAGAGTATGTTGAAAAGAAGGGGATTGGGGATATGTCTGAACCTGGGGAGGGCCGAAAGAGACATGGGGATAACCCATTCCGCCAGGGGGAGATGATGGTTGTGAAGGCAGAGGAGTATGGCCAGAGGAGATATGAATGTAGGCACTCTCTAGAGTGTTGAAATAAGCTGGAGGGGGCTGAACAGGTGTATGATGGGGAGATTGAGGTTGTGAACAATGTTTACACGCTGGAGGAGAGCTAGGACGAGAGTGAACACGAGAAGTAGGTGGCGCCGACTGAGCTCGTGAGCGAATATGGATATCATAACCAGTGTCATACATATCTCGAGCAACTTCGCGACGTTGATGGCGCTCCAATCGAGACGCCGTCTGGCTAAGGAGCTCCTCTGGGGTGAAAGCTCGGGCAGACATGGTAAAAGAAGGAAGAAAAAGAAAATCAGACCCGACAGCGGCGACAGTGTTTGCGGTTGTCGTCTGCCAAATCGAGGCGAAAATCTGCAAAAAGCAGATTAATAAGAATATAGCTCGGGGAATTATGCTAGCTTAGCGAAGAAAGCTAAGCAAATGTGGAAAGAGGAAAAGTAGTGCAAGAGATGTGCTACATGAAAGAATACCCATGAGAAAACATGGGAAGAAAGGACATGGCAGAATTGTCGTGAAGGAACATGGCAACAGGGTTGTCGGAAGAAGAACCCCATAGAAGAAAAAATACCTATGGTGGAAATATGAAGATAACGTGACAAAGTAAAGGCCTCAATTAAAGAAGGGGTCAAGTCACGAAGATTTGAAGGAGAAAAGATGTCGAGAAAACGGGAGAAAAACCCTTGAGAAGATTATGGAAGCGGAATTACCCATGAAAGAATAGAGAAAAGTGTCATGGCCCTAGGGGAAAAAGCCAGAAAAGAAATTGCAATGGTGACGTGGGCGACTATGAGCAATGAAGGTTGAAGAAGATATCTAAGGAATAAAAGTGCCAGCCGAGATTGGGAAATAAAAACCCATTGAAAAGTAAAAAGATACTAAGGAGATGGCAAAGAAAAAAATCATGGCAAGGGGCAAGGTCGAATTTGTGAACCATAGAGAAAAAAAAAATAAGCAGAAATTGTTAACACAAGATAATTGTTAACAAAAGGGAAAATATTTGGGGCTAAGAATTCTGAACGGACGGAGCTCTTGGCCGGATTGATGGTGCAAAAAGACATGGCTTTCCAGATTGATTCGCCCAGCATATCGCCAATACAGGAAGGACTCCGCTTGAGACTTCTGCAGACCGGCTGTTACAGATCAAAAGCATTTAGACTGAAGCCGAATTGATCGAGGAAAACAGAGAAGATTGTTCTAAGAATAGCGTGAAAGGAAAAGGGAAAAAATCGAATTGAACTTGTTGGAAGCAGCCATTCCGGAATCCTTAAGACTATTTGGTCAAGAGTTGTTGGAGCAGCCGAATTGTTGTTGAAGAAACACAAAAGGTGAAGCCAGCAATCCGCAGATTCACAGAGGATTAGGCCGGAATTGAAGCATCTCCATAAAATTCCCGCCGATCTTCTGCTGCAGAATGCGAAACAGAGAAAGAGAAATAATAAAAATTAGGAAATACGAAGCACTTAAAGAAAGAAGGAAGTGCACCACTTCAAATACATGATGGGTAGCCGAGTTGGGCAAGACCTATGCCTCCTAATGCATAGGTGTCGGGTTCAATTCCATTCCACGACCTTTTGCTAAAGGAGTGAACCACAAAATCGCATCTTTTTTGCGTGCTGACGTGGCAAAGATGAGTTGGCATATGAGAGACCCAAGGTGGCATATTTGATGATGTGGCGTGACCAGTTGCATGTTTGATGACGTGGCGAGTGCCACGAGGGCGATCCGCCTAGGTGGCGAATACGAAATCCAAGGGATGCGATGACGTGGCGCTGACGTGGCGAAGGGGTAGATTGGACTATAAATATGTGAACCACGGTTGGGGTTTTTCCAACCATAACCAAAGCAAGTGCAATAAAGTTTGATTTTCCGTTCTAGTTCTCTTGGTTCTCCTTCACAGCGCTACCTTTTCCTCGGGTTGCGAGCGGGGCTCGACAGCGGTCTGGGTTCGGGAACTCCTGCAAGACAGCCCTCTGAGAGGACCCTTGGTTCAAACAGGAGAATCCGGTAGCTGTGTCACGCGGGATTTGCAAAAGGAACAAAGGAAAAGGGAAAGAGAGAGAACAAAAGAAAAACAATAAGAACACAATGATGAGAACGAAACTATTTGATATCAATGATGATACATGAGCTCTCGCAATAGAGAGAAAACAGAATGGAGATAAGACCAAAAACTCATCTAGCCTATGAATGCTAGCTCTACTCATATATATAGTACAATGGCCTTTGGCCCAATATAGATACTCTGTCAGATCTCGGTGCCCCGACTCCTGGAAGGAGGCCTGATTTGCAGGAATGTTGACGGTGCCTCTTGAGATGCCTGAAATCACGCTGACGCTGATGGTGACGGCCCGTCACTTGTCTGTTCTCTGCCTCTTCTTTGGCGCGGGCGTGGTCTGCTGCTTGGTCTTATGCGGGGCTTTTGACGACTGACCTGGACCTGACTGTGGCTCCTTGTTCTTGACCTGGTCCTCCGTGTGCATGAATAGTCCTGTACCAGGACGTACAGGACTAACAATATCATATTCCAATTTCCCTCTAAAGTGGTGATTAAAGTTGATCCCATCAATATGAGAATCTCTACTCTGGATCTTGGCATTTTAAATGACAACTTTGGTATTTATGAGGAAACCAGGAAGGAAGACTCGGAGGATGACTTTGACTTCCATGTCAGCAGCAAGACCTCCACACTAGAAGACGAGGCCTGGCTCTCCACAAATAGTAGAAGGAAAAGGGGAAAGAAAATCTCCAAAGATTATACCTTGGGACCTCCAACAAGATCCCCAAGAAAGATCCTCCCACCAAATGGATATAAGTCTTAAAGGTATCACTTGGAATATCCAAGGCATCAATTCGAATCTCAAAAGAGGTAGGTTGAAGGTTTGCCTCAGTTCTATGAACCTTGACTTTATTTTTTTTCAAGAGCATAAGATCCATGATGATAATATCATTTCAATAATTAGAGATGTTTTGCCTGCTAACTTCCAGCATTGGTCTCTTAAAGCTAATAATACTTCTGCTGGCATTACTATAGCTTGGAGTAATAGACTCAACCTTGAAGATATTCAGATGGTCAATGATAACAGTAGGAGATGGCAGATCATCCATGGGAAAGTAGGTGATAAAATGATTGTTTTCATTAATGTATATACATATCATCAGCCCCCTGATAGAGTTAACCTTTGGAATGTCATAAATAGGAGTTTAGAAAGAATTTCCTATGATGAATGCATTTTAGCTGGTGATTTCAATATGGTTACTCATAGTTATATGAGAAATACTAATTTCAGGTGTCTGACTGATTGAGTTCTCGAGCTGGAATTCTCTCCTCTCTTCTCACCATCTCTCTTTGGCCAAGGTTACTCCCCATTCTTTCAGTTGGAGTGACCACATAACTCAGCCAGTTTGTTGTCTCCATGACAGATTTTATCTCAGTGAATAGTTCTAGGATCACTAATCTCACCAATTACACTCTCTCTGACCATTTCCCTCAGCTCATTAGCATATGTGGTAACAATGTTTAGAGGAAAAGAAATTCTTATTTTAAGTTGAATACTAATCTTCTTGAGCAGGATGTTTTTTGCCTAACCTTCAACAGATCATCTCTCAAGAGAAAAAGCCTTCTGGTGATAGATGGATTGGTGGGTTAAAAGTATCCAAAAGGATCAAGAATTGGCTGAAAGTATGGGGAAAAGAAGTCCACAGAAGTAACACTGCCCATCTTCAGGACTTAAGAACCCAGTTAAATTTGGCTCAGGGTCAACAAAAAGATGATATCAAAATACAGATAGAAAGAGAGGAAATTAGAATTGCTAGGGGTTGGAAGATCACGGCAAAAGTGAAGGAGCTCAAGGAAGATGAGAGGAGCAACTCAAAGTATTTCTTCATCAAAGCTAAAGGCAGAGTCAAGAAAAAATCATATTTACAGCATTCTTTGGGAAGGCAACAATATCGATAATGACACTCAGCTAAAGTGTGCTGCCAAAGATCATTTTTCTAGGATCATGGGAACTGAGGAAAATATTAGTAGAGAAGACATTGAAAATTTTGTGCATATCCAGCAGAAAGTTACTAATCAGATGAATGACAGATTATCTAGGCCTTTTTCTTATGATGAGATGCTCAAGGTTCTTCAGGAAATGGAGAATGGTAAGACTCCAGGCCCCGATGGCTCCCAGCTGAATTCTTCAAAAAATCTTGGGAAATTCTGGGTAAGGATATTGTCTCCTTGGCTAATGAGTTCTTGACTATTAAGCAACTGGACTGCAGAATCAATACAAGTTTGATTGCCCTCATCCCGAAAATTGAGCTCCCAATCACCTTCTCTGATTATAGACCTATCTCCCTGACCAATGTGGTTTATAAGTTAATTACAGGTACCATTGCTGCTGGACTCAAGCCCATCCTGGAGGAGGTCATCAGCAATACTCAAAGTGCCTATCTTAGGAGAAGGTATATTCTAGATAATGTTGCTGCTGCATCTTTAGGTATCTCCTGGGCCAAAGATTCTAACCAGTCAACTGGCCTCCTTAAATTAGACATCACAAAGGCCTTTGACACGGTAAGTTGGGATTTTTTATGCTAGTGCTGTAAGAAACTTGGATTCTCTGATAATGTAATTTCTGTTTTCCAAGCTATTCTTAAGAATTCCAGATCTGCTGTTCTTATCAATGGTGAATGCAGTCCATTCTTTGATATTAAAAGAGGGGTCAAGCAAGGCTACCCCTTTGCACCTGTTTTATTCTTAATTGTGATGGAAGGATTGAATAGTAACTTCAAGAGGGCAAAAGATCTCCATTTAATCAAGGGTCTCAGTCTTCCCTCCCAGGAAGCAAACGAGATTCTTAATGTCCATTTTGCAGATGACCTTCTTATTCCTACATTCGGAGGATCAATCCATTCAAAATACTCAAGCTATCTTGGAGGATTTTGGAAAATGCTCGGGATGCAAAATCAATCCCAATAAGACCAAGTTAATCTCAAGGCATCAAGAAGAGGGTGAGCATGCAGCTGCAAGCATGGGATGTATGTACCTCTTCCCTAATACTAAAACGAAAAGTCTAGGCATTCCTTATGCTATTAGAATTAATGCATGTGACCTCTGGGAGGACCTGATAGACAAATTCTACAGAAAGGTTGACTCTCTTAATTCTAAATTTTTATCTAAAAATGGGAGAGCCATTCTGGCAAACTCAGTCATTTCTTCCTCTCAGATCTACCAATCCTCCATTATTATGGCTCCTAAGAAGGTTTTGGCTAAAATGCAAGGTATCATTGGAAGGTTTATTGCAGGTGGATCTAGCAGGAGGTGCTGGGTCCCTATCTCTATGGATGAATGTTGCAAACACAAAAGGAAGGGGGGTCTGGGAGTTATCAATATTGAGAAGCAGGCCACTGCTTTGGCTACAAAATATTTCTTCAGGGCCTGCAACAACCAGATGAACCACCCTGTGAGTGCTCTCATTTCTCATTATATTGAAAAGTGTCATCCCTTTGGCTGGAGAAACCTCAAAATGCAGCTACCTCATAGCATCCACTTTGAATTCACTGTTCCTGCCACCATGCTTTTGATTATCAAGAAATGGATTAGAGCATGGCTAAAGGTAAGAGGTATGTACACATGGAAAGAAGGACTTTCTCAGGACCAGCCTATTTTCTGGAGTCCCTCTCTTATTTTGGATGACCCTAATATGTGTTTAGCCACTAATTTCCCTAAGTTAACCAAACAGTGGACTAATAGAGGCATAATCTATATAAGGGACATCATTGATGATTTCGACTATCAAGAATCCACCCTTAGAGATCTGGGAGAGGACTCCAGGCAGCTTTTCAATAGTATCTCTCAGAGATTGGCAATTGGAGAATGGCATGATACTAATGAATTTTGGCATATTAATGGCTTTTGTGGATATAGAATTAACTTGGCCTACAGGTATCTCAACAGGCACCAAGAAATATCCATTCATATGAAATGGAATATTGACCCTGACTGGGTATTCAGAAATTTGACCTTTATGTGGAAAAGTCCAATTCATCCAAAAATCAAGGCATTCATGTGGCAGCTTTGGCATAGAGCCTTGCTACCAACAGAAAGAGGTGGAGGCTCAACATGTCTAATTCTGATATCTGTGTTAGATGTTTGCAAGATCAGGAAAATGAAGAACATTTATTTAAAAACTGCCTATGGGCAGAATGGACTCTGGAGTTAGCAGAAACTGAGCTTAATATTCCTGGCTTGCCCAATATGCAAGCTATTGAGCTTTTTTTCCCTGGCAACCCAGTTGAATGGAGGAGGTATATTCTCCTATGGAGAATGTGGAAGGGAAGAAATGCCTTGATTTTCAAGGATGAAATCATCTGGCCCAACACCATAATAAAACGAGCCCAATATGACATAAATTGGGTTTTGGAAGTTTATGGGAATCAAAATTAAGGTTCAGTTCTATTCTTTAATGCCTGTTTCTTCTTGTTTGTAGGTAATACTTTGATCATGTTTAAAAGGCTGAGATGGAAAAGGATGAATCTCCACGCCAGTGCATTATGGCTTACTCAGTTCGGAGTCGAGGTACCTAATGAACATGGAGAGGAATATCAATGCAATTGCACCTGCACCTCCTACTTTGATGTGAAAAGATATATTCTTTGCACTGCAAAAGACAAAAAGGACAGATTCAATCCAAGAAAGGCTCATCTGTGCAAATGCCCTTATTGCTTGTTCATTGTAGCTAATAAGGGGATGGAAAGAAAGGATCATTCTCGAAGGGAGCATAAGAAGAGAAGTTTTTCGGGTGAATACTGATCACCATGCTAATCTTGAAACCAGCTGCTCTGCTTTTTTGAACTATCAAGAACTTTTCTACTCTATTTTGGATTTGGATAGTTCTGTTTTAATCAGGGTCCCTAACCTACCCTATCCTAAAGGTTATTCTCAAAAACGCTTTTAATAGCTCTTTATGTAATCTTTTATCATATGGATTTTTAATATACTTCAGCCTTCAATTAAAAAAAAAAAACAGTAACAATAACATAATGATGATGATAAATTTTAAAGTATATCTTTTAATAAAAATCAACATTGCGGAGTTGGTTTCACTTCAAAAAACTCTTCATATACATCAAATCCAAACCTAAAACTTTGCAGCCGATGATTGCCCAACGTATTATGTTTCTCATGTGCTACAAAAGCTAGACAAGTATGCCCTAAGACATCTATTAGTGTGTATGGAGTCTCAGTGTATACACAATGAGGGAAATGTATTGTAACCTCGGGATAATACACATCATCTTCAGATGAAAATGCAAAGCAATTGTGTCACGGCATACCAAGAATTCCCTAAACCTCTCTAGGAAGAGAAAAATTTTGCTCGATAAAAGTATAAACGAACTTGTCAGTAATATAATACATTAATTGAGTAAAAGTACAACCAGTGTTTATACTAAAACCACCATCCCCATTGTCTTTCAATCTGAAGTCATCACTTGGTATTGACAGAAATTTATTATCAATGCTAATTTGCTAATTTGAAGAATAGGTATAAAATAAAAGTGTAGTAGAAAATGATTTGTATAAAATGGCATGATATTATAGTCATCAAGAAAACTGGGGTCATTAAATATCAATGTAGAACTTGACTTAGAATTTTTAAAAGGAAGACAAAGTGAGAACTCTTGCTTACTAAAATAAGCGCGTCCACAATTGACAATTCAGTTCTTCCCAGTCCTAATATTCCATCTCTGATCCTTCCACCGTAGTTATATCCATAGCAAAAAACAAAACGTAATAATACTTTTACAAAGGTCAATGTATCTTTTATCACTTGTATCTTCACCTCACTTTTCTTCCCATATATCAACTTAATGCGACATAAGTTATCTATACAAGTAACATTGTTTAACGAAAATAAATCACACCGAATTGCAAGGTACTGAATATATATTTTTTATGATGACTTGTTATATCTATTGTATTTTGTATTGGTGCATGATTCAACACCAGCAATCCATGTTGTCCCACCTCCTGTATCAACGGTGAGCTTCACAAATATATTTGAGGATCCTGCCCTCAAATATACTTGCAAGAGGTAGAATTGAGATGAGTTGAACTTACAACAAAGTCGTATTCAATTCATGTTTATTTGCAAATATAGGCAGTTCTAAGAATGAGGAAGAGGCTGTAAAAATGATTAATAGCATAAGCATGTATTAAAACAAAATGCTATACTTAAAAGTTTGGTATTTATAGGAGAAAACATGGAGGTATTTAGAAGAAAATATAGCACACCAAAAGTAAACTATGAAGCTTCTACAATAAAATATATATTTATATATCAATATTTGTGCAAAATAAGGGGGCAAATCCCTTTACAGAACAAAACAGAATAAACAACACACAAAATAAGATTTTATAGAACTAAAGAAAATAAAACAACACACAAAATAAGGTCAGTGTTGGGAGCAAATACAAACATTTGCAATTGCACATTTTTTGCAAAAGTTTGCACTGCAAACATGGTATTTGCATCTGTTGTTATAGAGAATATAGTTTCAGAATTTACAGAGATCATAAACATGTTAAAGATTCAAAGATTTCAGAAATTTCAAAGATTCCATTCTGGTCCCTTCCTTTTCATTTCACCTGATTTGTGTTATCTTCAGCATGTTACAGACCCGTGGAGAATAGGAAGACAAGATAAGCAAAATACAATAAAAGAAGAAGAAGAAGAAGAGATGCAAAAATGAAATGAAAAACTTGGACCGAAATTGTAGAACAAAAACCTGTTACTTTTTTTTGAAAATAATAGAGCAAAGGGTCATCTGGGCGCTAAAAGTTTGAGCAGGAAGGCTGCAAACAGCAAAGAATGCCAAATGTTACCATTTTTAATTTGTGGTGCCACTTGTTCGCTTGAATTTCGCTGCCAGAGATACCAGAAAGCCTAATTCAATTTTGGAATGTCCTTACTTTTTAAATTTATTTTTGGCACTGTGAGAATCTAGGGAAACTAAAGGGATTTAGAGGAATCTAAAGGAATCTAGAAGAATCTTAAGAAAATTTACAGATCCTACATAGTATAAAGACTTGTAAATAAAGACATATAAGTGCTATCAAATGATATATTTATAGGTATATCAGATGGGGGGCATCGCCTTTAGGTGTATATAGACACAAATCCTGGCCGTCCAAATCTTGAGGTGGCGCATTTATGGCCCTCAGATCTGATGGGGGGCATGCATGGGCATGCATGGGGGCATGCACCACATGCCTGGACCGTTGGACCGTCGGATATGGAGGAAGTTAAATCTTGGCCGTTGATTTAGGCTTAAGGAAGGTGCAAAGAAATTCATCAATTAAAAGTTGGTATTATATCATTTATTATTACAAGAAATTTATCGCGGCGGCCGCCGCGAACATTTCTTTGGTTCTAAACTTGTTACCAGTTAGAAACTGTCAGTTTAGGGCTAGCACTATTACATCCATATATATTAAGATGAAGTCAAGTCATTGTTATTTTGCAAGAGTCCACATATTGTTCAATTCCATCTATGGACTTTTGTTTGTACCATTTGTACCCTTAACAACATTAGGTGTTTAAGCTTTAGGAACATGTGCTTTAGGAACACCCTAATATCATTATTGTATTCCCATCTAGCTTAAACTGAAGGCACCAAAATATAATTTTAAAAAAGTATGGGAGCAGAGAGATGTTAGCTATGGCTGCAAAAAATAATGGCGACATGGGGAATTCTGTTGGTAATATGCTTTTCATTCTCTTGCACTAGTTGGCACCTGCACTAGTTGGCATTATTTATCTTGCCAGGCTATTGCTTTTCTTAACTAGACTATGGTGTCTAAAGGATCAAACTAGAACAATGGTAATGGCCAACTAGGACATAGTAATTCTTTATCCAAAATGCCTGCACTGGTTTGACAGTTCTGGTAGGATCAGGTATGCAAAGTGATTTTCTTGTAAGTCTAATTAAATAGATACTTCTCTTGCTCAAATCCTCGGTCAAAAATGCAGTTATATCTGACGAATGCAGGAGGATATTGTGGTTTACTGGAGGATATTGTGGTTTACTGATACTACTTTTTATTACTTCTCCCAATGGAGGAGTCAAAATAATCTTGCCAGCTGCACCTCAAATCATCATCTTGTAGGCACTCCAATTGAATCCCAGAATGCCATTTCTCACAGTTCTGTAGTAACTTTATTATCTTGGTAGCTTTTTATCAATTATTGTAGGATCCCACAGAATATACAATAATTGGAGAAATGGAGATGAGATGGTTTTTATGCCTTCAAATGAAGCAACCCAAAGAACAAACTCTCAAAGAAACACCTCAGTGGCCTTATTACACATCCTTGAGTACAACAACAGATCTTCCGTACCTGGTCAGCATCATACTCTTCTTCAAGCTGGAATTGGACATATGCTAGAAGAAAATATACAGAATGGACAGGGTGTTAACAATTCAGTCAAAACAGAAACAAGGTGCGATAAATTTTCTTGCATATCTAATCTCAAAAGCAACCTGGCCAAGTGGCATTTTCAGCAATTGCCACAAGACCTTTTTTCCCACTAAACATTGGCCTCGGAGGCTTTTGCCAAATCCATCTCATGTTGCCATTGCCACAAGAAGAATAATTGTGCCCTATAAACCTTTCTATTAAATCCAAAACTATATTGAAAAATAAGGGCATTTCATTTCATTAACAAAGGCATAATTCAGTACTTAGAAGGCATACCGGGATCATCTTATCCTGGTTTCCTTATATGGTGCTGCTTACAAACAATTCAGTACCTGACGTCAAACAATCACTAACGATAGACTGCCTTGATGTCTAACGAACTATTAAATTTGGAAACCCCCTTATATAATATTAAGGTACAAATAACATAGGGCTGCCACTGCATCTTTAGGTAACTTGTTATCAAAAGAAGAGATCCAACTGTACATCCAGCAGCAGCCACAGGCGACCACAGGCTGGACTATTCTGCACCCATGCCACAGATCTTAAATCTCTCATATAGATGGATATTTACTCAAGCTAGCAACTTGCCTTCTGAAAATACAGTTTTGATAATTCTATGCAGATTTGAAAGTACATGTCTTGGTCCAATACTTTCAACACCTAAGTAGTTCAAAATCTGCTCCAGGTCCTGCAAAAAATAGGACGTATTAAGAAACTTGCTAAGAGTCACACCTAAGGAATAATGAAGTATGCACACAAAAACCTTCTATGCCCTCTTCAATATCCTCAAGACTAAATATTGGTATGTTGGAGTCGCTTTTGCTTGTCATCTTCTTATCAGATTTGGATTTTGATTTTGTCAAGACAGTACACTACCAGCGCCACATAAATCCCACATTGGAACGAGGCCCGCAATGCTACCTGCGCACCCACTTGCCCCTGAAAAGACGCAGACTCATTGCCTCCATTCGCACAGGGGCACATCATCTTCGAATTGAGACAGGCAGGTGGATTGGTGAGCCACGTCAGGACAGGCTCTGTTAATGCTGCCAAATGGGAGTCATTGAGGATGAATCTCATACCCTTCAAAGTTGCCCAACATATGATCAAATTCGGACGCCGCTTATGCCGAAGTTGGTCGCCCGCCAGCCGCTACATGTGACATTGAGCACGGCATCCGCATCGGTGCTAGGATCATACCTTCGTGAGGTCATGGACATGCGAGATCAGCTATGTCCTCGGCACGCCAGCTTGACATGTACATACACATTTATTTCCTAATGATGTATACTTGTATGCGGTTTGATTAAAGATTCTTATTATCGCCATGGTTTTTCCTCGAAAACCCTTCGCCGGGCGAGGGTTTTAACCCCGACAAGAATAAGTTTGTCAAGGCCCTTCTGGGTCCCATAGGCCGATTGGTCTCAATGGACGATAAAAAACTATTCTTATTCTTATTCTTATTCTTCTTATGCACCACAACACCAAATGCAGTAGCTTATTCAGCTTTTTGTTTTGTTTTTCTTGGGCGGCTCATATCCGTATAGAGACTGCCTTCTAAAGCAACATCCAGTACCCACATATACAGGTCCTTGCACTCCATCAAGACCTTTCAAGTTGATCTGCACAATGCATCATTGTAAAATCAATTCAAATCATGAAGTAAAAAATAATCAGTGCGCAAATGGACCAAATTAGCTTACATCGAAGAAGACAGTGTTGTGATTTGCATATCGACCATTTCTGTCAATACCGTTGAACCTTTGTGGGAACTGAACATAGCAAACTTGCTTTCCAATAGTGGGATCCATCATGAAACACATTGCTTCTCGAAGTGCTTTTTGTCATTGTTGATATAATGGTCACAATCAAGATTGAGGAGAAATGGAGCATTTGTAAGGACCGCAGACACTTTACGGGCGCTATGACAAAGAAAGTTTCTTGCCCCTCGCTGCGGGAAGTAGCCCATTCGTATCTCAGAATCAAAAAAGGACAACGCCAAATATATTGTCAGATGATTCAAACATCTGTTCAAGCGGACTCATATCCCCACTATAGCATAACAGATAGCAGAAACGCGGCCTGCATAATCGGTTTTAGTCTTCTTCCTTGCAAGAAATCTGTATGAATCTATAGCCCAGCTCTTCGCAATGGATGCCAAACATCAAATTTGGAAAGGGATTTAGATCTGGGCTTCAAATGCTTTCGGTTTATGCAGGCGCTTATGAGGGCGTAAAAATGCAAAAATAAAGGTAGTTTGAAGGGCAAAAAGGTGCTCTAACCTCTTCCTCCTCTGTTATCTGCTGCTCCTCTGTTATCTGATGAAGAGTTAAAAAGATCTTAGCATCATATCTTTTGTGGCCAGATATGTCTATAGATGCAGCTTCTATCGCCAAAAGCTCCTTAAGGCGGTTCATCTACATTGAAAAGATCAGAGAATAACATCGCCAAAATATGTCGCCGTAGCCGGAATCTCCTGATCTTTATCTGGCCTTCCTCAAGAAACCAAGACTGGGGATCCATGGCGAATGGATAGGAAAGGTAAAGAGGAAACCTAGCAGGGCTGGAATTGAGCAGGGCGGCTATTAATAGCTGTGCTTTTTTTTTTTAAGTCTTTTTTTAAAAAGAAAACTTACACGTCTCTCCTACGTTTTTCCTGGCGAAAAAATATTAGGTTCAAACAAAAAATACAACTGCCTTAGAGACGCTTCACATGTCACCGGCAAAAACTTGCCGGACGTCAAGCCGTTGGAGACGCTCAGCTGTAAACTGCTCCAGCAGTTCAGGGACGAACGGCTCTCAACGTCAAACCGGCCGTTTCAAATGAACTGCATGTGAATAGGGTATGGTCGCCATGTTCCGCGCACTTAAGGGGCAAATTGTCCTTAAACATCCGGATTTCACCCAAATTTCGATCTGTCAATTTATTGGGATACCTAATGTTGTCCTCAACAACTTCCCCGAAGACAATTTTCCGAAATTCAATCTCCATTGAAAGTTATGGTGGCATCAAGAAGGGGGGGTCAAACGTCCACCCTCGCCTGTCCCCAAACCACACTTCGCGGTACCCGAGGCCCTCTTTAGCGGCCTTTATTGCGTGCTAGCGCGCGGGAGGTGCCACCTACTGCGCACATGTTGCCACCTATCGCGCAATTGCATGGATCTGCACGCCACGCCCGCTCCCACTTTAGAGGCCACATCCCATTATTAGTGGCGGGCCTAGGTGCCGATAATCTAGGCCTAGGTCGCCAGCTACCAATAATGTATGGTAACGCTATCGAGGTACCGCTTAACGGTAACCGTTGGTCTTTTGGCCCACTTTCGCCAGAATTTGAGGCGAATTTCTCCACTCTAACTCCAATTCTTGACCCAATTTGGCCCGAACATTCTCTGCCATGTCCGGATGCCAATTAATTCGGCTGTAAAGGCCGATTTTTCAAATCCTGACCCATCATTACGCTTAAGCCCTTAAATTGAGCTGATCGAAAGCGGCGTAAGACACTCCATTCCTTTCAAGCATCCGGTTTTCGGCGTCCCGAGGTATGTTCTCGCCTTTATATGTTTTTGTTTCTTATCTTCCATTGATCTTGTGTCGTTGTGTTACAAGGTTTAGGCGCCATGGATCATGCACGACGAACCGCTTATCCCGGTCCGGGGGGAGGTGGGACATAGTGAGGGGTGGCGGGTATGATCCGTCCCAAGAGAGCTCGCCTCGCCCGAAGCGCCATCCTCCCCTTAGTAGCTCCTCCTCGACCTCTACCACTCCTAACTCTTTCAAGATTAGGAACCGTTTGGTGACCCCAAGCAGAGATCACAACGGCCGCTCAACACGGGTATCTTCTTCTGTTGAGCTGGCTCGCGGTATCGCCACCGCCAGAAATAGTCTCTCAAGTTGAGCCCCTTTTGGCTGCGTTAAGCATGAAAGGGTGTAATGCATATTGTACCGATCCATGTACAAATATGGATACTTTTCACGACCATGTGCTATTCCAAAGCCCCTTTTTTATGTACTTTGCATTTAAGCCCCTTTTGTATGCATGTAAAGGCCCCCGGGTGATTTGTGTAATATAGCCACATCCTCCCTCCTCTTCCTTCATGTTTGTGAAACGGGATCCCTTCTTCCTTCATGGCATATTTTGTGCAGCGAGGGCTCATTTTTGTGTACGAACATTATTTTTGTGTAATGGAATGATCCCGCTTTTTACCACCATCGCGGTTCATTACCGCTTCATTGTTTATGTTCATTTCTCCATTATTTATTTATGGTTGTGTTCGTGGTCGGTCCATGCAAATGTTGAAAATGTGCAACAATCACTATTTTAATCGGGTTCACTATCTTAGTCATAAATCTTGTACAACAAGTTCACTATTTTCCTTCATATATAATGTACAATAAGTTGTCGACATGTCTAATTGTCTTGGGTTTCATCCGAGTCTTGGATACCGCGTACATTGTCCGTTAATAGCGAGTGCCAAATAAAAGGTGAACTGAATATTAAGATTACAACGTGACCAAACATACCTGGCTATCACGTGGTGTAGCTATGAATGAGGTCCCTCCCCAAACCTTGAGTTGGTCGGGTTACTCGAGCCATGTCAGCCCTCCATATCCTTGCAAACCCAACATCCATCTCCTTTGCACGGCTCACAATTCCGTGGTCTACCCCAATTTCCACCATTTCCCGATAATCCTTGCCTTGTCTATTGCAAAGAACTGGGTCATGCTCGGTCCCTGAATTGGCGGCAAAGATAGTTCACCCATCCCCGGGTGTCCAAATCATTGAGTTGCCGCGGACCAATGTCAAAGATGTTGTCTGGGAGCGTGCAAGTCCCACCTCTTCATTGGGGAATTGAGTGTGTTGATTGGGTTTGCTACAGCCTAACTAGAGGTATGCAACCCCTCGATACTTACGCGATGCTCATGACCAAAGATCACTTTCGAAAGCGTATATGTGTGTCATCTAAACCGCACATGACTTGCTCTTCATCAAAGATCCTCCAATGGTTGGGAGTTCAGGTCACACGAGGGGACTAGCGGTGTACAGCAGGTTCAAGAGCCCGGTCAATTCCTCGACGCCCGATTTACAGCAATGGGTGCCCCAAGTGGACTTAACCCTTGTCTCATCCTAAGCCCTGCCCTCACCTGTAATCTTCTTGTCTTAACCTCCTCGCCAACACCCTTTGAAAACCAAATATGGATGCCACTCTAGACATCCCCCTTGGGTACATAAACTCCCTAAGCCTTGCAAAGACTTGCGGCTTCCTTGCATCGACCAACTTCCTCTTCTCTCTCTCCCCCTCCCTGTTAGCTTGTGCCCTCTTGGCGTACCTCCTCCCTTTCAGCCTTCCTCCTCCTTGTCCTCAACCTTCCTTTGCTGCCACTGCCCAATTTCAATTTCTCGGCCTCTCTTTTCTAGCCCTGTTCAGCTCTCAATGCCTCACAAAACCATCACTTGATATGTGAACTCTCCCTCCCGGATCCGGGGCAAAGCCTCTCTTCCTTGCCCTTATGGTCCGTGGATGGCATGCCACATGTTTGAGACCCTCCAACATCATTGGCATGCACCGACTCACTACAAAGAAGACCTCCAATGGGCAATTCATGGGTATGTTCCACATGGTCAGCTTTGTGGCACTTGATCACCAACCGGATTGTGTGGCATTTGGTCATTCTCGCACTTCATTTGGGAGTTGTCCCGTAAGGCCTCCCATAGCCGGTGCACTTCCGCCATGTCAAAGGCCTCCACTTGTGCCATATCCGATGGTAATCTTCTCCAGCTTGCTCTGGCCTCTTTGAATGTCTTCAACATGCACCCTCCCAAACCTGGTACATTCTTCACTGGCTTAACCTTCTCCCCGGTCAAAGGGCGGATACCGGTTGCCCTAAAACCTGCCTTGATGTTTTGGGGTGTGAGGCCGCATGCAATTGACTGGGAAATCAATTCTGCTATCTCCTCCTTCTTTGGTTCTGCCCTCCCTTTGCTAACCATGTAGGCAGCTCTATGCCTCTTGAATGCTGCCTTAAAAGGGGCAAAGCATGCCACATCTAGAGGCTGAAGCCTATGAGATGTGTGTGGAGGCAATAAGGCAAAGTGGATGCCCTTCTCTTTTGCCTCCAATATGACTTCCAACTCTACATGACTGCCATGACCATCCAATATGGAACTCTTGCTGCAAAATGTGACAGCCATGACTTAAACAGTTCTGATGTCATCCAAGCCGAAGATTGGACAGCCTGAATGGCACCTTCTTCACATCTTGCAATATGATCCTGCCTCATGCGATTACCTTTAAAAATATACATGTTGGGGATCCTGTACCCCTCAGCATTAACACAAACCAAAATAGTAACCCATTCCCTATTGTTCATAACTACCTCACTCACCCTATTCCCCCCCTTTCTAGCTATGATTTTCAACCCCTTCACTTTCCCTGCCTCAATTCCGGTCTCACAAGATTCCATATCCTTGAGGCGGGAAGGCAAATTCAGAGTCCCGGCATAGAAGTTGTCGAGGTTCTCCCCGTCATGGCACGGGCCCCGGCCACATCTAGGGTTTCGGACTCCTTAGAGCCACTTCGGGTGTCTTTGTTTAAAGAGCTTCCACCACTTACCGCCGGTACTCCGATTCACCACATGAGCCCCCGCTCTAGCCATCTCTCTGCCGCTTTTCCTTGACAACAGATAGTGTGACCCCCATCCCTTGCTCGCCATGCTAAGGGCCCAATTGACGAGCTCCTCCTCTTGGAGAGTTGTCAATATCTCGTGGATGATTTGTTTGCTTGTGGCTTGTTCACCATATAACCAATCCCTCGATTGTGGACTCGTATACCGCACCTCCTAGAAGCCTCTCTAATTGAAATGCCAAATTAAACACCTCTTCGAGGATGTCGAGCATTTGCTCTTCTCGTCCATTGACCTCTCCTACTCGGCCTCCTTGGCATTGGACCGTAGTAGCACCGACTGTGGTGCCCTCCTCTTTGTCCCGGGCGCTTGAGACCCTCTTGGATGATGCCGGTCTCCTGGTACCCCTTTCAGCATCGGATTCTCTTCGTGCCCTCGTCGAAACCATGGCTACCTTCGTGCTCTTCATAGCCTCCTCTCGATAACATTTCAACTATGAAAGGAGGGCGAGATTTTATGGCCATGGAAGCCATAGCGGGTGTCGGAGAATTGAATTTCGAAGAATGCAATCGAGTGCAAGCTTTGGGCGCCAAATCGTTTCAAACCCGCATTGAATTCGTTTCAAATCGGCATGCTCGGGGTATTTTCTTCAACACGGACGTGGTCATCTAGTGCACGAGCATGGTCACCCAGGGCACGGTGCCAGGGACATTCAGTCACGACAGAGGCCATTACAGGCACGGATGATGGAACCTGGTGTCTCGGTTGACGGAACCCTAGATAACGACACGGCCACAAACCGACGACACGTAGACGGGGATACCCATGGCTGCACGGCGATAACCAGCGTAGGGACGGGGGGGTTACCGTCGCTCCGAGGTGGGGTCACGGCAGCAAGCGACCATACCCTACAGAAAAATTTACATGTGAGGCGCCTCTTATATATGTTTAGAAAGAATGATGTGGCAGAGCATTTATAACTGTGACTGTGACTGACAAACATAATCTGTTCCACGCGACATCTAATTCCAGAAAACACTAGAAGATTTCGAAGCTTGCGATCAGCTTGCCCTGTTATTCCGGCGCATCTCTATTCCGCTTTCGAGCTATGCAGACGTGCTAAACCGGCGCCATGGCGCCAGCCAGCTGGGAGTCTTCTAGCTATGTTGCAGCTTGCGGAGATGTGGCAGATATATTCTGGAGCTATTTTTTCTTTAAGCCTTGTGCATTCTCCGTGTGGAATTCTTTGTAATCAGAGCACAGCGGTGATCAGATGTTGAATGTTCCCGTTATTTTTATCTGAAGCCGTAAATAGGTAAAGACTGTTGGATCCGGCCTTCTCCGAGCTTTTCTTTTGCCTTATCTAAATCGGGAAACATATCACGGCTGATTGAAGAAGAATGAGCAAGATGGGCAGAGTCTCGTCCTAAACCGCATTTCTTTGCCTGCTCCTTCCATCCATATCTAACTCCGGGGATCATCCGATCGGCCAATGGCATGCGCCAGATTAAACCGCCGGATGGTTTTTCATCGACATAGGACGCTTTGCATGCCCATTTCATAAATATACCGGATTTTGTGAAGAAAAGTATTTTTATATGTGTCTCCATGGTCCAAACTCCCGGCAAAGACCTGTATTTTGTTAGCCAAGTGAAATCTCCCCGTGGGTCTCTAAAAGCTTCGCAATTTTGTTAACAATATAGCGGTAAAGCTTCGCTTCTCGTGACATTCCCTTGCCATTTTAGATACAGCACGTCATGAAGACGTGTGCATACAGTAACCCATAGCATTTTCTGATTGTCCATCATGTCTTATGCAGGTTCCATGGTCTTCCAGTACCCTAACTCTGTGCCGTGATGCTTACTTGCTTATATTACTAGATCCCAAGAAAGTCAGGAGCATTGTGTCTTATGGTGCTTGTAAAAGTGATGAGATATGTCGCTATAGTGGAGTCCTCCTGGTATAGTCGGGGCTATATCCATATGAATGGCCCAACAATTATAACTCTGAATTATTCGCCATGCAGACAGGTATATTTGCATGCACTTACATTTGAACAATTGTTTTAGATTAAAACATGAATGCAATGGATCTTTCTCCAAACAATGTTTATTGTTTTTTGCAGGCCTAATAACAGAGACTAAACACTTGATGTGGGGATCCTGGCATCTGAGTAGGACCGCTCATTAAAATAAATGAATTCCTGACTCTTACAAGTGTGACGTTCCACGTATTTATACGGTACACGTAACGTATTTATACGGTACACCTATAAATATACTGACACGTCACCCGATAAAGGTACGCCACCATGGGGTATTGTAACCTAGGGGATTGACTTAAAAGGGATTAAATTAGCTATGCTAATTTAATCATTAAAGATAATAGCCTATAATCTAGGGATTAATATTAAATGGGATAATTAGGCCAATAAATGCTTTGGGAAGGCGCCACCTGGCCTAATTCGATTGGCCAACATGGGGACTTCCAAATTGGGCTGTCAACCTGATCCCTATTGCTAATTGACTCCTAAAATTCGTCCAAGAAGGAGCAGGAGCTGAAACAAACCCCTCACCACGTTGAGCCACCACCGGACCAAGTACTTTTACTGTGTAGTCAAGTTTGAACCACCAAGCCCTAGGAGATGGAAGCACCAATTGGTAATGGATCCAGCCAGAATACAGGTGGGTGGCTAGTATAGGCTGATATTCTAGGGTAGCGCCCCTTTTGGGCACTTGTGTGTTGTCTTGTATGTTTCTCTGTGCTTTTATTCGTAGGAACTAACCCTTGGTTGAAAAGGTAAGTTCTCTTTATATTTTGATTCGGGTTTTGCTCTCAAAGGATGAATTGATAGTTCTTTGCTTAGTTAGCACTCCCCAGAGATGGGGATTACGGAGGGTAGAGACCTCTGAGCCCATATATATATGGTAGTATGCTCCTAGATAAAGCCCTGTATTATCCCAATAGTGCGGCCTGTGCCCAAGAGCCCACCGGGTCATAGATGCTATGGTACTGGCTTAGCACCAGACAAGGAACACAGTGGTGAAGTGGAGGTGGGGTCTTGCACGAACATAAAAGGCTCCTGGGACTCCTATAGCGAGCTAGACCTGATAGCCGGTCACGTAGAGGGCCGGGTATGGGTCTGACACTCCCTGGGTGGGAAGGTGTGACCCGTATGGGGCACCTTGCACTTTGAGTAGAATTAGGGTGAGTAAGTCGGGTACGGATGCGGGGGTCGCTGATGCGGCACGTATTCTCTAGCTCGCCCATGGAGCCACTGTGATTCTGGAAGGGGACGCTTCCCTGACCTGCCTCATCGGACCGGGGCTTCATGAACCCTGGAGTGGGCTCGCCAGGTGATGCCTCGAGCCTGCGTCTCCTAAGGCTATAGCGACGCCATAGCGTGAATTGACCCATCCGCAAAGTGTGCAATGGGAGGGGCGGATGGAGTGGACAACCCTAGCCAATGTTCTATGCCGCCAACGCCATGTCAAGATTCTCGGCTCGCTGATCTCTTGAGGCCTAGCCGTCCCGTCGATCCTCACCGGAGTCTGAACCGGGGTAGAACCATGGGGTTGGGGTGTTTTCTTAGGTTTAGATGCATATTCTTTGCCGCTGGTATTTGATGGATATGCCACCCTTCGTGGGTGGTTATTTATATGTGAATTATGCCGTGTGCTAACCCTTGTATTCACGCCACGACGTAGGAGCCCCATTGAAGGCGTGGGCCGAATGACCCCTTCGTGTCCTTCTTCCGGGCATCGTATTATGGATGGCCCGAAATAGACGGAGGGCCCTGGCCATGGCGAGTTGGTCGCCATGGGAGGGGAAAGTCCTCAGATGTGTAATGCAATCGAGGGTCGTGATATGTTCGAGGGAGCGTCCACGCTGGTATCGAGCATGGTTTTGGGAAGCCAAACTATTGCACTGGCCACATACTAACTCGATAGATCGTTAGCTAGAGAGTGAGGATTTTGGAGTAGTATGAGTTTTTGGGTGGTGTAATGGATGCCGTCATGCTTGCTTTAGCGTGGTCTAATTGTAATTAGAAGGGGTGTACCCGGTACCCAACCCTAACCCTAAGTGGCGGGCAGGGGGTACCCGGGTGTCGTTGGGCGCCTCAGAGAAACCTCGGGGTAGGGGTGCCCGCCACCTCGAGAAAAAAAAAAAAAAAAAAAGTGGCGGGGGGTACCCCGGACGCCGGCCGGCCCATGAAGACGGCCGAGGTAGGGGTGCCCGCCACCTCAAAAAGCGCGCCCGTCATTTTTTTTTCATTAAAAGTTTTTTAGGGTTAAAATTTTAAAAGTGACTTTTTCTTTCACTTTTCTTAACCACCTAGCGCCCTCTTGAGCTCCCGGCCGGGTCAGCCATAGTCACGGAACTAGAAGCTTCCCTCCGCCATAGCCAAACCTCGCCCCTTACCTTTCTCCCCCTACCGCCCAAATACCACCTAGCGCCTACTCTATAAGGATGGAGGCACCCAAGCAAGTTTATACGCGTAAGCCTCGCTATTCCAAAACCCCCATAGAGTTTTTAATGGCTGAATTGCTACCACAACGAGACCCAGCGCCTTGACGACGCGTTTAAGACCTAAGAAATACTAGAGTATTTCGCGAAGCGCTTCACTAAGGGGTCGAATCCCATACCCGCTTTTTTGCTATAATGAGCTTTGTGTTCAAGCTCAACGCTATTCGGGAAACCCGCATAGTAGTGGAACAGAAGATGGCGCCCGGTATGCCCGTTCTTTCCGCCCGCCAAATAGGGATGAACAAACAGAGGAGGAGGCCTTACAAATGCAGGCCCGTAAACGGTTTGCAAATGGCTCGTGAGGCGGATCTGCGCAGTGGTTGGCATTGGATGATCCGGCCCGTGATACCGCTACCTAGGAAATGGCATGTGCCTTTTTTGATGGGGAGCCTATACTCTTCCATCGTTCTCATATGAAGAGGAGACCAATCGTATCCTTTGGGAAGCGTGATCACCCTCAGTATTTCACGATCACTTCCAAATGGCCGTTGAACGACATGCAAGCTAGTCCCCCACGCTACTTCATAGAGCTTACAAGAAGAACGGAGATCAATAGCCAAAGAGAAGCAAGCGAGAGGAGCAAGCCACACCGGGCGCAGCACGTAAGGCAACACAGTTGACGGAGGAGGCTGCCAAGCTTCGTGAGGATACTATCCATCAGCAGCAGGTAGAACAAGAGCAAAATCTGAAAAGAATGCAGGACGAAGCAGAGCAGAGAGCAAGAGAGGCAACCGAAGCCGTGATGGAGCGACTGAGGAAGGAAGAGGAAGAAAGGCATCGGCAAGAGCAACCACCTGCAGAAGCCCGTATTCCTCGCCGAAGACAAAAGAAAACACCCCAAAGATCTGGTGCTCAGTATAAGGACCAGCTTAGAGCTCGGGGAGGAATCGCCAAGGCTGCAGGGGATAACCGGCGGGATAATATCATCCGTAAAGCCCGGCATCCTGGAACAGCAGGGAAGACTCTACCCGGAGCTGCACCCCAACCTAGGAGGAGGCATCGTTACAAACCCGGTACCGCGCGGCACTTCGAGAGATAAGGAAGTACCGTAAATCCATCGAAGTTTCACGTTTTAAAACTTCCTTTCCAAATGCCCGGTCCGAAATTGCCCAAGAATTTAAGACGGACCTTCGTTTTCAAACTCATGCCATTCTAGCACTTCAGGAGGCGGCCGAGGCTTACTTGGTGGCCCTCTTTGGCGATGCAAACCTATGTGCCATCCATGCCAAGCGAGTAACCATCATGACAAAAGACCTACAGTTAGCACGCCGGATCCGTGGGGAACGGTCATAATTATGTACATCACAATTTTGTATCTATGTAAATCGGTATATATATATATTAATACAAAACTGTTTTGACTTCTTATTTTGAATTGTGAATTTTCCTGAAATTAAAAAAAAAATAATAATAAAATAATAATAACTGGAAAAAAAAAAAGATGATGAGTCAAGCCAACGCCGCGTGCCCAAAGAAGTTAAATACTCGATTCATTTTTAGGGTTTCATCATTTCTTACTCCTGTTTCCTTCTTCCTCCCATCTTCCACCTGCAGTGATGGACTACGCTGGCCGCCTAGCATGGTACATGGGAGGCGAGCAATGGGATCCCCAGGTTCCTTACCCTCTCTTGGACCCTATGCTACAGAGTTCAGTCGACCTCATCGACAATATGCGCGCCCACCCTGACTATGCGACCTTTGTAGAGTTCTATGATGAGGAAATATTGCCTGAAGCGGAATTCTTTGGGGAACCGCCCCAACCTTATCTTCACAGAGATATTGTGGAGCATATGTTGGGAGATGATCGCCACAGCTATGATATCCTTAAGGGCATCATCGGCGTGCTAAGCACGCCCCATTATCGATTGTGGCTCTAATGGGCTATACTTTGAAGCCCGGTTGCCCTTGCTCTTATTATGGACAGGTATGTAGATGGTATGCGACACCGCTTTAGAGCAAGCTAAGGCCCCACTTCCTCCATTCGAGGAGGACGAAAGCGGATAAACTTTGCTGATTTCAGACGATGGAAGGAGTTAGCTAAAGGGAGGCCTTTACCTCGTAGTAAGGGCCAAGCACTTGTGGGATTGAGTTCGCTTGCTACCATTAAGATTGGGGATCGATTACTTGTCTGGAAGCGACATTCAATGGGCCTATCGAAGATATCGCAAATAAGGGTAAGCAGAGGACCGCCACCTTCTTTATGAGCTGGCCAATATTGTCGTGGTCAAGATGATTTCATTGATTACTCTCCCCTAATTATGCGCCGAGATACATCACCGCTCAACTATCAACCTCTCGATGTTGAGCCTATCAGCACCCCCTCTTGTCCTTGCGCCGCCAATGATTCGGGTACCCCATCTTCGGTTCTGAATCGGCTTTCCAGTTACTGGGGGCCACACGTGCCCAACATCAACGACGCCGTCGTCAAGCCGGAGGACGACCCAACCATGGAGGATTTATGTGATGAGAGTCGGTATGCTCGGGAAGAGAAGGATTTTGCCATGGAGGAGGAGCTGCCCCAAACTTGAGTCCGAAGTTGGCCTCTTCAACCCATCCGATGGTTCGGGGGTTGAAATGCCATATTACTTCGATTCTTCCCCGCCGGCTTTCACAAGCGCATGTGTTCTCTTCTTTGCTAAGGCAATTGCCCCCGAGGCGCAGGCGGTCAGTATGGGCATTGAGGGCACTTTCCACCACAGCGGGCCACAAGAAATTAGCTCCTAACCTTGAGCAGATCATCCTAGTGAACCGTGATCTTGCCATTGCAGTGTTTGACCATGAGATTGGTTCTTGGATGAACATGAGTCTGCTGGTTGCGGCGCCATTGGCTACAAATGTTCCTCCAGAAATAGCTTCATCAGCTGCCTCATCAGTTAATCCTAGCGTGTTACTCCTACAGCATCGACCAGAGCCCCAGTTTGGTACTCAAACTCAGGATGTTGACGGATCGACCTTTTAGTTTTAGATTTCATTGAGTCATTGTATGAAATTTTGTTAATTTTGATTGGCATTACCTCTAGTGGGCCAACACCAAAATCTATGTACTGTTTTCAATTTTATATATATTCAGGATATCTTCTTACGTTTCTTGCACTGTTGAAAACCACTTCATTGTTTTCTCCTTTCAATGATTAAGTATTTTCCTTAAAGCTCCAGTGGAAGGAAATTGTTTTCAATGTATATATAATTATTCCTGTCGTCTTGCAGAAGAAACACTTGAGGAATACCAGGACAGGATCACCGATCTGATAAGAATGGATGAACAGGGACCTCCTGAACAGGACTATGGAGAACGGTACAACGAGTATCCTGAACGGGAAGTTGACGATGACATAGCGGAGCTTAGGGTTCCGGAACAACCTTATGATCCTGACAAGGGCATGGAAGTAGTTACTCTTCTTCGAGAACGTGCTTACGATGATCTGAGATGGACTCTTTCCCGTACTTGGGATTATTGGAATATGACCCCACATCAAGCTTTTGATGATGCTAATGATCGTCTCTGGCAAATCTTCTACGCACTGCGAAGGCTCTTCAACCTCCTGATTATTAGCCCCACTTGGGATTATCAACCCGTTATTATCCAGGCTTGGGCACGCTACAAGCTCGTCGAGCCGTATGAGAGTGTGCGCTTATGTCGCCATGTATCCCTGTATCGCAAAAACCCTTAAGCCACAATTTCCAGTTTTGTGTGTTTCTATGCTTCGCCATGGCTAGGAAATGGCTTGTATCAGGCCTCTTTGTGTATTATATAACTATAAGTTGATAACTGTGTTCTATATAAACTTCTTTGATGTAACCGTTATCTCGCCTGTAAATTGAATCTTCCGTCCTTTTTCGTGTTCACTTTGTGTTACTTGATATTACTCAGAATGACTTTGTTATAACACTTACTGTTATCGTACTCTTTCTTATATCATCGTATGTTTAATATAGACGGTGCACGCAATGCCGCCTGGCAGACACCCTCAAACGCCGGTCGGTTAACACCCGAACAAGAATTGATGCTGATGAAAAGACAGTTAGGCGAATTACAGGCCTACGTCTTGCATGCTAACCCACCACAGCATGTACAACAGGATGCACCGGAGTTACCTCCGTTACCACCTAGTCCACCTACACAGCAGCCGTCCCCACCACGAACTAGCCCTGTACCTGTGCGAAAGAGGTCCCACTCTAAACGCCGACGGAGCTCCTCTAGAGACAAGCCACCTCTTCAAAGTCTGCCACTTCACCGGCCATCCGCATCATCAAATCATCCTGGGGCCATGCAAAGCCCGAGATAAGGAGTACCGCAAGACAGGTTTGATACACCATAACTAGCATATGGAAGAATAGGAAATTGGCCCACTTTGATGGGAAATCTAGAGGCGGCTTGAATGCCGAATCCGGCCGGACGAAATGAAGGAATTCGGCAGTCCTATGGCATGACAGAGAAGGATACGGAAAGGTTGCCACCACAAACCTTTACCGGAGCTGCCCGTATTTGGTGGAAGGGCTATGCGCCGAGCCAAACATCCGGACGAGAGTAGATGCAACTTCAGAAAAGTTTGCCAAGGCTTTCAAATCGCATTATGTGCCTCGTGCACATAAATGCCGCCAGATCCGCACTTTCTACAAAGTTGGAGCGTAAGAGTATGTCCGCATCTGTGCCTACACGGATGAGTTCATGCTTTGACCTGTATGTACCGGTATGAATGAGAAAAGAGCAAAGGAGGGCTATATTGAGGGTTTGGCACCATCGATCAAAGCGGATGGTTAAGGCTATCGACCAAATCGGGCTTCTGCGTGGCGAGGCTAAAGCATTGAGCCTCGAGGAGGACATACCAAGAAATCGATCCGCCGCCCCCGCTCCTTACTGCAGCCCACGCCCGTCCACACCTTACAAGCCCCCGCTCTCCAAGTCCGGGCCCTCTCGCCAAACTCTTACGGTTGGCCGCCAGAGAAGAAAGTCGCTTTTAACACGCCCATAAGCGTAACAATGCGGGTAAGGAAGTTCAAACCTCTTACAGTCCATTCCTAAAGAGGCGAGGAGAACAAATTGCCGGGGATAAGGCATGTTACAGTGTATGAGGCCGACACTTCATGCACTTGCCCATATGTTACCCAGACGCCTACCGGCCATGGCCGACCTTGATCGGGGCGATATTGAGTCAACATTACCTGCCGACGGGGCGCCCCGTACATTCACGGTCGTCTCATATCCTTGCAGCTATTGAAACTGGCAATGCTGAAAACCAGCCTTCTGTTATTTCTACCATAGGCCAAGTAGGCAGTAAGCCTTTCATAATTTTGATGGATACGGGTAGTACACATAATTTTGCTTCTCCTAGAATGGCCCAGGTATTGCAGCTTGAAACGTTGAGATCCCACCAAAGCCGCCACGCTAGCCTGGCAAAGGTCAGCACACACATGGTCAGCATTAACTTTAAAATGCAGTTGCCAGGTGCACCAGTTGCATTGGGTGCCGAGCTAATGGACATTGGCAAATATGATCTCATTGTCGGGATGGAGTTTTTGGCAGCTGCAAAGGCCAATATAGACTGCGAGAAACGGGAGGTTACCTTCAACGCCGCTAACGGAGCTCGCGTAACTATAAAAGGTGAACCATTCAACCCTATTATCCAGTCTATGTCCCTCAAGCAGTTAGATAAAGCTATACGCAAGGATAAGCTCCTTTGCATCATTAGACTTGCCTCTATTGAGTCGGATGTTAAGCAGAAGCAGATAATTGACACCTTGCCGGGAGGGATTGCTAACCTTCTCCGAGAATATAGTGATCTTTTTCCAGATGAGATTCAGAAGCTTCCTCCTTTCAGAGGGGTCGAATGTGAGATCGCTCTAGAACCAGGTACTAAGCCTACTAGTAAGGCCCCGTACCGTATGAGTCCCCCAGAGTTGGCAGAGCTTAAGAAGCAACTTCAGGAGCTCCTAAACTTAGGTTTCATTCGGCCTAGTGTTTCGCCTTTTGGTGCCCCTATCCTTTTTGTTAAGAAAAAGGATGGCTCCTTAAGGATGTGTATTGATTATAGGCAGCTCAATAAGCATACCATCAAGAATCGATACGCTTTGCCTAGGGCAGATGATCTAATGGACCAGTTGCAAGGGGCCAAATATTTCTCAAAGATTGATTTACGCTCTGGCTACCATCAGATAAGAATAAAGGAGGAGGACATCCATAAATCTGCTTTTCGCACGAGATATGGGCATTATGAGTTTACCGTTATGCCTTTTGGGTTAACTAATGCTCCTGCAACTTTCATGCGCTTGATGAATGATATCTTCCGCCAATACTTAGATGACTTTGTTGTTATTTTCTTTGACGACATCCTCATCTATAGTAAAACTTTGAAGGAGCATGAACAACATCTTAGGTTGGCCCTACAAAAGCTCAGACGTCATCAGCTTTTTGCCAAGTTCTCCAAGTGCAAGTTTGCCACTCCCAAGGTGGATTACCTGGGACATATTATTTCAGCAGAGGGAATTGCTACGGATCCCGCAAAGATAGAAGCAGTAAGAGATTGGCCTATTCCGGGTAATGTCTCGGAGGTCCGAAGTTTCTTGGGACTAGCAGGATATTATCGGAAATTCGTTAAGGATTTTGCAACGATTGCCGCACCTCTTACTGATCTCACAAAACACGTGAAGGTGAAGGATTGGATGGAACATTGGAAAGCAAAAGTCCAGGTCGGGTTCCAGAAGCTTAAGGATGCTTTAACGTCTACACCAGTCCTCACATTGCCTGATCCTGAAAAGGATAAGCTAGTGGCAACCGATGCTAGTAAGATTGCTACCGGTGGAGTCCTAATGCAGGAAGGGAGAGTTATTGCATATGATTCAAAGAAGATGAACGACACGGAACAGCGATACCCTACTCATGACCAGGAATTGTTGGCAGTTGTCCGCGCTCTGCGTATTTGGAGACACTACCTTCTTGGTAGGAGATTTCAGTTAGATACGGATCATCAGAGTCTCCGTTATTTAACCACCCAGCCGAATCTCAACCTCCGTCAGAGGAGATGGATGGAATTTTTGGAAGAATATGATTTTGAGATTATGTATAAGCCTGGGAAGCACAATGTCGTTGCGGATGCGTTGTCACGCCATCCTTTAGTAACCCGGACCCATTGTAACGCAATCTCCACACTCACTAGTGAGTTTGGGAAACAAATAGAGCAGACTTTGGCCACGGATCCCGAGTTCAGTGATGTTTGGGGGAGCTTGAGTAAGGAAGCCCGTACAGATAAAGAGCGGGAAACTTTTCGTTCATATAAGAAAGAAGGCCACTTGCTATATTACAAGGATAAGTTATGTGTACCTCAGACTTCCGGAGTGCGTAAGTTAATCCTCCATGACACACATAACAGCCCTATAGCTGGACATGCAGGATTTATGAAGACCTATTTTAAAATCCGTTCTAGCTACTTTTGGCCTTCAATGAAGAAGGATATTGCTAGGTACATCAAGCAGTGTCAGGTATGTCCCGTGAGCACCAAAGGCGTAACAATTAAGGACTCGTGAGAATTGCAACCTTTGGATGTGCCCAACGCTAAGTGGGAAGTGATAACCATGGATTTCATTGTGGGCCTTCCACGTACTCTTCGTGGGTATGATGCGCTAATGGTAGTGGTCGACAAATTGTCGAAAATGGCTCATTTCCTCCCATGTCGTACCACGGACACCGCCTTTGATACTGCTCTGCTTTTTGCAAAGGAGATCTTCAGGTTGCACGGAATGCCACGGGTTATTGTATCTGACAGGGATCCCAAATTTGTAAGTGCATTCTGGAAGGATTTCTTCACCACCATACGCACCAAGCTTGCTATGAGTACCGCATATCATCCTCGCACGGATGGTCGACGAGCGCACTAACCGTATAATAGAGGATATGCTACGCAGTTATGTGTGGAGTAAGCAATCCCAATGGGCTGACTATATTTATCTAGTAGAATTTGCCTATAACAGTATGAGACAGGAGTCTTCCAAAATGTCTCCTTTCATGATAAACTATGGTTATCAATGCCTTACTCCCACACATGGCACAACCCCCGTATCGAAAGTGGAAGTTTCTCAACAACTCCTCTTGGAGATGCAAGCTTTGGTCGACGAGGTGCGTGGTTACTTGCTAGGCGCACGCAAATCGTCAAAAAGTGTAGCAGATAAGCCTGTAACCCCACGAAGTCTTCCGGTGGGTGAATCGGTTTGGCTTAAGATTAAGGTAAAACAAGCCAAGCTTAAGATTGGTAATTGCAAGAAGTTGGCACCCGGATGGGCTGGACCGCTCAAAATCAATGAACGTATTGGGGAGCAAGCATATCGCTGGACTTGCCACCCCCGCTTAAAGATCCACAAGGTTTTTCATGTGAGTCTTCTAAAGCAAAGACACCCCCGATCCGTAGGAGGTTTTGGAAACCCCAACTCTCCCGAAATGACAGAGGAGCAGCTAGAAATAGTACCTGAAACTCTTCTTGATCGAGCTTATAAACAGACCAGGAGGACTCAAATGCTACAATACTTGGTCAAGTGGAAACACTTGCCAGTGGAGGATGCCACGTGGGTGATGCAAACAGATCTTGAGAAGCATTATCCGGATTTCATCTTGCCAATCTCAAGGCCGCAGACCATCAACGATGCTATCAACCCCGCCTCCCGGGTAAGCTTGAAGACTTGATTCACGAGAACCAAAGAGGGGTAGATGCATCGTAGTTAACAACGGTTACCGATGGTGGGATCACCTTCGTGTTCCTTAGGACGTGGTGTACTGTCAATGTGGACATGACCGCGAGCCGCTTGTAAACCATGTACTCCCTAATGATAGGTTCCTTGTAGATAAGTTTTCTTTTATTTTCTTATAGGGGGTGGACCCTTCAACCACAATCTAATTATATTATTGATATATATATTTATATATTGACATGTGCAGGCCAGTGAGCAGTTCGTGACCTGCCCATGTATAGAGGGTTGCTGATGACCCAACTTTTCGGATTCGCTTGCTTTACATGTCTTATTTTCGTCCTCTATGATGTTTTAAGAAAAAAATCGGACTTCGGTCCTTGAACTTCTTCTGATGATACGTTTGTTAAAGGCACCTTGGTGCTGACACTTTGTTATTTTCAACTTCAATGTATTACTGTTTGATATAATAAGTTATCTTCCTTTCTTAAGTATATTCTTCCTAATTCAGTTTTTGTTTAAGTAACTGTCTCTGATTAATTAACCCCAATGCTGAGGACAGCATTGTTTTTAAGGGGGGGAGAATGTGACGTTCCACGTATTTATACGGTACACGTAACGTATTTATACGGTACACCTATAAATATACTGACACGTCACCCGATAAAGGTACGCCACCATGGGGTATTGTAACCTAGGGGATTGACTTAAAAGGGATTAAATTAGCTATGCTAATTTAATCATTAAAGATAATAGCCTATAATCTAGGGATTAATATTAAATGGGATAATTAGGCCAATAAATGCTTTGGGAAGGCGCCACCTGGCCTAATTCGATTGGCCAACATGGGGACTTCCAAATTGGGCTGTCAACCTGATCCCTATTGCTAATTGACTCCTAAAATTCGTCCAAGAAGGAGCAGGAGCTGAGCGCCAAACCCTGTCACGTTGAGCGCCACCAGACCAAGTACTTTTTACCTGTGTAGCTGAAGCTGAACCACCAAGACCTAGGAGATGGAAGCACCAATTGGTAATGGATCCAGCCAGAATACAGGTGGGTGGCTAGTATAGGCTGATATTCTAGGGTAGCGCCCCTTTTGGGCACTTGTGTGTTGTCTTGTATGTTTCTCTGTGCTTTTATTCGTAGGAACTAACCCTTGATTGAAAAGGTAAGTTCTCTTTATATTTTGATTCGGGTTTTGCTCTCAAAGGATGAATTGATAGTTCTTTGCTTAGTTAGCACTCCCGAGATGGGGGATTACGGGAGGGTAGAGACCTCTGAGCCCATATATATATGGTAGTATGCTCCTAGATAAAGCCCTGTATTATCCCAATAGTGCGGCCTGTGCCCAAGAGCCCACCGGGTCATAGATGCTATGGTACTGGCTTAGCACCAGACAAGGAACACAGTGGTGAAGTGGAGGTGGGGTCTTGCACGAACATAAAAGGCTCCTGGGACTCCTATAGCGAGCTAGACCTCGATAGCCGGTCCGTGAGAGGGCGGGCATGGGTCCGACACTCCCCGGTGGGAAGGTGTGACCCGTATGGGGCACCTTGCACTTTGAGTAGAATTAGGGTGAGTAAGTCTGCACGGATGCGGGGTCGCCGATGCGGCACGTATTCTCTAGCTTCGCCCATGGAGCCACTGTGATTCGGAAGGGGACGCCACGACCTGCCTCATCGGACCCAGGGGCTTCATGAACCCCGAGGGGCTCGGCGGGGTGATGCCTCGAGCTGCGTCTCCCAAGGCTATAGCGGCGCCATAGCGTGAATTGACCCATCCGCAAAGTGTGCACGTGAGGGGCGATGGAGTGGACAACCCTAGCCAATGTTCTATGCCTACCAACGCCATGTCAAGATTCTCATCACGATCTCTTGAGGCCTAGCCGTCGGTCGATCCTCACCGAGTCCGAACCGGGTAGAACCATGGGGTTGGGGTGTTTTCTTAGGTTTAGATGCATATTCTTTGCCGTTGGTATTTGGATGGATATGCCACCCTTCGTGGTGGTTATTTATATGTGAATTATGCTGTGTGCTAACCCTTGTATTCACGCTTCCGCGACGTAGGAGCCCCATTGAAGGCGTGGGCCGAATGACCCCTTCGTGTCCTTCTTCCGGGCATCGTATTATGGATGGCCCGAAATAGACGGAGGGCCCTGCTCATGGCGAGTTGGTCGCCATGGGAGGGGAAAGTCCCCGTATGTGTACGACCGAGGGTCGTATATGTTCAGGGAGCGTCACAACAAGCTTCTGTGCTTTAGAGACTGCCAGATGAACTTTCTATCTCATTATACACTGGACATGTGATACCGAAGTGGTGCGCATATTCAGCTTCAGCCAAATGGTAATCCTAGTGATTGATCCTAGGTGTAGCCTCTGTTGATGAGCAAAGAATCTATAATTTCCTATAGCAAATTGTACTTTGAGCAGTAAATGAACATCTCTTATTTGTTTCCCATACAATGGGCATGTTGATTTAATTGGCAACTCTGTAGGTTTGAAGGCATTTCTTGGAGTCGTGACGAGGAATACATTGCATATATTGGAGAAGAACTTACCGCAAGCAGGGCCTGTTTTTGGTCCAGGATGCAGTGAAGCTAGTATCCTTAATAAGGAAGGTAAAGCTGGGACATGGAAAGGTGTGGAGATTGGATGGAAGATCGGGGTGAGAGTTATTCGAAAAAGGGATGGCCACTTAACGCAGTAGCCAATATTAGCAGGTATGCCACTAAAAATGCATACTCCTTGCATTGTGCTATCACTTATTTTTCTGTGGCTCAGCGGCGGCGTTGTCCGTAGTTCGGGGCATCCCAAAAGACATAAGTCTTTGGTCGTTTATTTGGGCCCCTTTGCTTAGCAAAAATCTCCAGTATTTAGTTTTCATCGCACTACAAGAGAACAGTGGTTTATTGTCACTTTTTTTGTCAGTAAAATAACATGTCAAAAAACTGATACAAAAGTGACAATAACTGTGACAAAATTAGTGACATCCAAATGACAATAGTTATGACAATGGAGAGCCACAATAGTGACAAAAAAAAGTGACAAAATGTTGACTATCATATGACACTAGACTGACATGGTTCTGACAAAACCGTATGTCAAGAATGTGACAATAAATTGACTTAATAATGATACAAATAATGACAAAAAAAAGCGACAAAATGATGACTATCATATGACACTAGACTGACATGGTTCTGACAAAACCGTATGTCAAGAATGTGACAATAAATTGACTTAATAATGACAAAAATAGTGCCAAAAAAAGCGACAAAATGATGACTATCATATGACACTAGACTGACATGGTTCTGACAAAACCATATATCAAGAATGTGACAATAAATTGACTTAATAATGACGAAGACAGTGACAAAAAAATGATATAAATCTGACTATAACGTACTATTTAGATGACAAAATTGTGACTATAGATTGATATAGTTTTGACAAAAGTATTTGCCAGAAATGTGACAATAGACTGACTTTATAATAACAAAAGTAGTGATAAAGAAATGATATAAATACTATCACAATATGCCAATGAAATGACCCAAATGTGACAAAAGAGTGAGAATAAGTGACAAAAAAGTGAGTGTAAAGTGACAATAAAGTGACTTTGTAGATAATTTGATAAAAGTGTCTTCAAGAATGTAAAGATACCATCAACCATCTCCTTCATGCTCATCATTGAGCTCTAATGCAGTAGTATCAATAAGACGTCTGCGCCTGGGTACAACATGAACCACAATCCACCACCTTGGGTTAACAGGGTTTTCAGTAAAGAAAACCTGTTCAACTTGTTTAGGGTAAACAAATGGTTCGTTCATTTCTCCAAGAATCTGTGTTGAATCAATCTCGTAGAAACCCGAAGGATGTGATCTCACGGTCTTATTTCTGCCTCTATAAATAACTTTGAACCACTTTGCCTTCAATATAGTTACATGAAATGAACGGAAGTCAACATCAATAATATTGGTGATTTGCCCAACATAATTAAGATCACCCATAACTGGTTGCCGATCACGTTGACTAGCTTGGCTTTTTTGTTCAAATTGACAAGCAATTCCACAGTCATTTGTCAGACGACCTTTATCGACCTCTATAGTTCGAAGATGATTTCTATAAGCCCACATGGAATTGTGGAAACGAGCCTGCATTTTACAGGATATGAGAAAGCAAATCATATGTATGTAGTAAACATTACCAATAAATAGAAAGTTATACCTTCTTAACGCATCCAAGTGCTATATTGAAGTCATCCTTTGGAACATCCTCTCCATTATCTCGTGCATTTTCCATTGCTTCAAGCAACCAATCACGAGTCATATCCTCAGGCAATTCTTCCAATGATTCTGGATATAGAACACGTTTTTTTGGCCATGATGTATGCTATTATGTGCAAAATCTTGCCCGGCCATCTACTTATCAAGACTATCGAGATTACGTATTACAAACTTATTTATTTCTTCAAACATTTCCTCGTTCAATTTTATGTTGCACTCCATGACCTTGCAAGACTTCTTCTGCTACTTCCTTATCTTCCTCACCATTCCAAATCTTTGGTGCATCTTTGTGTATTGAAATTGTGGCTTCACTTAAAAAGAACAATGTTTCATGAAGCAAGTGACCCTCGGTCATGGACCCCTCAGGCCTAGCCATTTGCCGGATGTATCCTTTCAAAACTTTCATGTACCGTTCTAAAAAAAACATCCACCGACTTGGAGCTGGTCCAAGAAGCCGGATTTCTTCTGGTAGATGAACCAATAAGTGTACTTGAAGGTCAAAAAAACTTGTAGGAAGCTATTTCTCCATCATGCACAGAAGCTCAACTATCTCAACCTCCATTCTTGAAATGTCATCTAAGCTAATCTCTTTCATTGAGACCCATCTATACACAAAATTGGTAGTTGTTAACAACAAAATTGAAAACAAACTACTAACAAAGTTTTTAAACCATACCTTGCAAACTTTCCAAGTCGATATATAATGTCACGTATGTTACTTGTAAGACAATTCTCAATTGCACATGGAAGAATGTGCTACAATGCAGCAAACACACATAATGAAGAAATATCCAACAAGATAATTAATACAAAATTAATACCTGTATAAATTTGTGCCAATCATGGGACTTTAACCCGCTAAGATCACCATCTTTTGTGAAGGCTTTACGTAGTGACGCACCATAGCCGGTAGGAGTGCGCATTTTGGATATAATATTAGTCACTTGCAATGCCTCTGATTTACTTAGAACCCACGGTGCCTTGGGTAACATAATGGCTTTGCCCTCCTCTTCAATAGGCCATAAGGTACGCATTATGTTACAATCTTGTAAGTCTCTTCTAACACTTAATTTCTCCCAATCCCCAGTCAAATGTCTCCAGAGTGATTGTCCAACATTTTTGAAGACATGCATAGGATCGAGTAGGTGCACAAGTTTTAGTTCTGGCCAATATTCAAGCCGATAAAATATGGATAAACGTTTCATGCCTGGTGGTGGTATAACATCATCATCATTCGAAGCACCTTGTGATTCACGCGCCATAGTCCATGTTTCTAACCAATCCTTGGGTGTCCTACGCGTCGGTCGCTTAGTAGCATTTGATCCTCGCATAGGGTGATTGCATGGTAGGTACTTTTTGTGTCCGCGATATATTTGCTTGTTAAGGTGCTTGGAGCGATAACAACTCAAATCAGTTCCACATGATGGGCAACTATTCATTCCACTTGTTTGCAAACCTATATGTAGATAATGAGTTAGCATTTAATAAAAAGAGCATTGGTATTTAAAAAAGACATACCAGAAGCAACACTAAAACCAGGATAATCATGTGTCGTGAAGCAACATATTGCATGTAATGTGAACTGATGTGGCGTCCTTACTATGTCGTACATTTGGATGCCTTGCCATAATATCTCTAATTCTTCTATGAGTGGTTCAATGTACACATCCATGTTCTTTACTTGATGCTTACCTGATAATAGTATGAAATAAATAAAACTTGTGAAAATGACATATTGAAATGTAATAAGGACAAACCTGGAACAACAAGTGTCAACATCAAATGTCCGGCTTTAGTTGCCATCCATGGTGGAATATTGTAGTTGACCACAACTATGGGCCACACACTATGTTTTGACGATAACGTTCCAAAAGGGAAAATTCCATCCATTCCAATAGCAAGGCGTAAATTGCGTGGTTCATCCTTGAATACCCTCCACTTATCTTCTATGTGTTTCATAGCTTCTCCATCCGCTGGTATTCTTATAATTCCATTACTTCGATGTGTCACATGGAAATCCATTAATGCAGACAAAGATGGAGAACGAAACATGTATTGTAGACGTGGAATTATGGGCATGTGCCGCAAAACTTTTCTAGGAACATTTTTCTTCTTCATATCCATCTTATAGCGTGGCTCCTTGCATTTTGGACACTCATGTAATGTTGCATATGCATTCCGGTACAATACACAATCGTTTGGGCAGGCATGAATGCAATTATATTCCAACCCTAATGCACGCAAAATTTCTCTTGCTTCTCTCCTTGTTTCGGGAAGACAATGACCACTAGGTAGTATCTTACTTAGCAAGCTACAAAATAAAATGCAGTCATCACCTAAATGAATTCATAAGAAAATAACTCATTCAAACAAATAACATACCTAAATAGCTCGGTTACACTATTATTACTCCATGCAAATTTGTGCTGAATATTTAGGATTAGCAAGCATGTTGCAAGACGTGACATCCTAGCCCCGGGATATAGTGGTTTGCCCTCATTTCATCTTTTAGAATACTTGCATCTTCTTTATTGCCTTCATCGTTGGCCTCCTCATTGGCATCATCATTATCTCCATCTATAACAGGGTAATAATTGTCAATAGCTTCAATTAAACCCGGTCTCGGGATCTCATTTCACATTGCGGATGTTGGTTCGAGCTTGATGTAGACTCTTCAGTAGACTGCAATATTGCCACATTAGTGCAACATTTATTAAACTAGCAAAACTTGTTATATTGATATTCAATATTCTAGAAGGGAATAATCATCATGCAAAGCATTATGCAATTACAAAGTATGCAATTTTGTCCTCCCTAGTCCCCCCCGCTCGAGCCTACAAGAAGTTAAAATCCAAAAAGAATATTTCCAACAACCGAATATCATATGATTAATGGAGCAATTGCATTAGACACTTCCAATAGTATTTGGACATATAAAGGTAATAGAAAATAAAACAAAATTTTTTAGTTAATCATAAATCTAATTTCTAATAGTCACAAAGTTTTTTCTTCACATAGCTTTCTTTTTGGCCTCCCTAGTGGAACAATGAGGGCACCCCCGTTTAGCTCCCTACGTCTTCGAGTTGGTATGGGTCGTTGAAAACTATAGTTAATAAAAATCTCATCCCCTGGTTTCAAATTTTTAATAGCGCAAATGCGCACATAAAATCTAGAATGGCCATTCATGTGACTGGAATCATGAATATCCGTCTCCTCAAAAATAGCATTAGACAACTCCAGATGACCATGTGAACTATTAATAAGACCAGCAATATTTCCATGCACACTAGGACGCCCATCTATGTAAATCTTGTCAGATGGTGCCACATCTTCTCCATCTTCCTTCCTTTTTGCCAATTGGCACCAATTCTTTACTAGACCATAGGTCGACATGCTAGGCATGAATGATGCTAATCTTAACCAAACACCCCAACTATATTCGGGCCCTCCATATGCCATTAGAGTCGTCGGATTTTCAAGATTTCCACATACACTTTCTAAAATATATAAACCCCTTCCTGCCTCCGAAATTTTTCTGGATGGCGCAATCATATATCGACGTCCCCAATAAATGAATTCTTCCAACATAAGTGCGAGTTGTCCTTCCCAACAACCAAATACTTTACGATTGAATGGAATAATTGCATTCCTAAGACAGTCTCGTTGACATGTGCAAGAGAATATTCATTTGTGCTAAACCAAGCCTTGATTGAAAGTGCTGCAGATGCTCCCCTTGTCCGTCCTCGTACTTGTGGAGTCTCTACTACCATTCTTTCTCTATCACTCGAGGAGGTACTCCGTTCACGACATTTACGAAGCCGAACCCTAGGTGGTGTAGATGAGGATGTGGAAGGAGATACGATTCGATGTTCACGTGCAATTTGTGTGTTCTTGTGCAACCCCCTCATGTACTGCAAAACTAAATAAATTCTAACATGGCCAATAATTTGATTATAAAGAAAAGAGTTTGATACCTCATTGGCTTTTTTCCGCATCCGTCGTTCAGAAGAATCAGGGGGCGGTGCATCTTGACACCACCCAAACCTTATTTTATGATCTTCTCTAACACTGTACTCCAACTTTTTCGAACCCCGACACGTGAGACACCAACAAGGCCATTTGGCCTGATATAATCTTTGGATGGGGTCGAGTCTTATATTCTCTGATCGTGCACCCCTACTTGAGTGTGAAGAGGAAGAGTCCATACTGCGTTTAATTAATACATGCATTATTAAGATGTTGTTTTATGGAAAAACTATAACAAAACCAAGCTAACCGTTGTTTTCGACGAGTAAGCTGTATTCTTTTCTTTCTTGAAGGCCCCGCTTTTCGATTCGATTTGACTCACTTGATGATGAAGACTTACGCGTTTCCACTTGATGAACTCGATTCACTTGACTCACTTGATGATGTAACATTTGTGTTTCTACTAGAGGCCATCTTCATAAACATAAAAAATATTAGCTTTACATTAGATGGAAAGGGTAAGAACTCGAGAGACATTTGCCTATTTCACAAGAAATACATTTGCCTACTAATTTGCCTATTTCACAAGAAATACATTTGCCTATTTCACAAGAAATACATTTGTTAGGAAGTTCAATCCAATTTTGAGAGCATATCAACTATCTTGCATGATACATTATATTTGGACAATCTCTAACTCTCAAAGGCTTCATTTTTATGCCTAATGAGTAGGGCCATTTCTCGAGTCATTTACTACCCAAACATATAACTAGAAGCTAACGTGATTAGGCTAAGCATTGTTTTTGCGCCTAATGAGTATGACATTCCCATGTGGGTTTCCATTAGAAAATGAATTCATTCTCAAGCTTAGAATATTCGATAGGCTAGGTCCTTTTGGGCCATGTGTTTCTCATTAATAGGACCTTAAACATACTCAAACATACTTAGGGATAATCTAATAGTTAAGTTTAAAATCTAATGTCCAAAATCTAATTAAGTCCAAAAATCTAATAGTTCTAATAGTGACAAAACAATGTGACGAAATTTTCGTCACTGCATTGTCAAATTGCACATGAATTTTTTGCCGTTCCCGTTCCCGCCTAATCAATGTCAACCACTCTAAAAATCAAGAAAACAAAGAATCGATCCTACCTTGAGATCCGAAGGCCGCCTCCTCCTCCTCATGATGTGCTGAAATGACCAAATGAGAAGAACAACCTGATAGAAGAATCGATGCTAGAAGAGAAAACGATGCAGTTTAGGTGTCAAGCATCGATTTGCAGTTTTTTTTTGGCAACTTTTTGCTAAAACTAACAACTAACCGGCATTATATTTTTCTGTTGTTCAAGACGATCAAACACAAGGGAGCCCTTTCAAGGAGATCACGACACAGGGGAGCCATTCACAGGAACCAGAGCACAACACGGATCAGGTAAGTTCATTTCTGGGAGTCTGATTATCAGGGATGTCTGGTTTTGCATTTTTTTGTTTGGCACTTCTCCTGTTGTTTTTCAGAAATAAAGTTTCCTAACTCCATCCTGCCATCGAGTTTATTCAACATGCTTACAGCTGCATCTCGTTCTATGAGTTATTCAAAATAAATTCTCATCTGAGGTTGTGGCAGGAAGCGCTCTGGTTGATTTGTATGCTAAGTGTGGCCTATAGTTTCAGATGTCTCATTGTCTGTCTTTTTGTTTGTCCTTGCACTATTTCTCATTGGTCTGATATCCTTGCATTATTGGTATGGTATCCTTCCTATTACAGCCTAGTAAGATTGTCAATCTTGTTCCAAGAGTATCTTACTTATGCAAACACAAGCTTTGTTAGATCCTCTGGAATTTTTGCATTATTTTGCATTTCTGCATGCTAGATTTCTGAAGCAGTAATTGCTAGATTCAGAGTATTGAGAATGGTAGATCAGAGCTGAGAAATAGAGAGGATTAAGCCACTCTGAGTTTGAAACATGCCCTCCGAAGTTCCAAAATCATGCATCCTTGCATGCCACAGTTGAATTAGGAAGGTTGCCTTCTGCTATGATTCCTGGGTGGTGCATGCATTAAATGCTACCTTGAGCCTTCAGGGCACAGCACAATCTCATCTGCAACTTGCATATTGAGAATATTGAGAAAAGACATTATGGCAGGAACATAACAGATGACCCAAACAGGCAAATGGGACTCTGGCACAAACATGGTCATGGGGAGAATAATGCAGAATAGAGTGAAAGAATAGAAGGGTAAAATTAACTTTCTGAGCAGAAAGAAAAGAAAAATAACTTTCTGTCCTCTACATCGTTCTTTCCAGCCATCCTCCAGATTCCTCCAGTGCTTTAATTCTCCAAACCCCAGCCGTACCATTAAAACCATTAAAACCCCAGCTTGCCATGAGCACATAACTACTTCAGAGATTATTACTCTTGATGTGGATAATATTGTTTTCACATCTATAAAGCCATTGTTTCCTATGGGAGGTTGGGTTTCTCAGTAATCTGGCCACTCTGGGCATACTTAGGTGCCAAGTAACTGTTTCCAAATATCAGAATCTTTAGACATTGAGCAGGAGAGAATAGACATTTCTTGCAAGAAAAAAGACAATTACCCAAAAGTTCCAATCACTCGTGTTTCAACACCCAGCTCTCGCTCAGGTTGCCACCTTACCAATCCAAAATCCCCCACCTATGCAAGATAAACAGAGCACAGCTAAGGACTTCAACCTCTGAGCAAAATTCAACGTCCCCCTGCGAACTAGCTAGCTTATGTTGCTTGACAGCAACGGCCTGTCCATCAGGTAAGACACCCCTGCGGACAGATCCAAATCCACCTTCTGCTAGAAAATTGGCATTTGAAAATCCTCCAGTAGCAAGCTCCAACTCAGAGTATATAAACACCCTCGGAGGTTTCCCAAACATAGGTGCTTTATGCTGACAGATTGAGCATAGTGGAGGAGGTCCAGGAGGATTATGTCGTGTTAGGGACATGGCTTTCCTTAAACTAGAGATGACTAGAAGTACGCTCAAACGTTATATCATTTGAGATGCATGCTCCAGCTTTAGGATACATTTTTTGACGATCCAAAATTAATGTGGCTTTCCTTGGTTGATTCTCCATCATCCTTCTCTTGCTTGTACTTTTCACTGATGCTAGCAGATCCGCAATAGTTAACTTCTGGGATGGAGCGTTCTTATCAGCCTTGATATTAAGGCTTGGCATTGTAAGAGGACTCATTACACCATGGAGGCTATTCTGAGGCTCTCTATTCTGAGATCCACCCTCCCTTGTACTTGAAGATAATCTTGCATGAGACGGTTTTATCAAAATTGTTCCTATCATAAGATTCATTTCTCTCAAAATTGTCCCCATCAAGAGGACATCGAATGCTTCCTTCACCTGAAATTCAACAACAGTGAACAGATATGTTTATTTATTTCCTTTAAATAAAAACAGCTGATGCCATTGTTGAGTTTTAATGCCATTGTAGATTGTTGAGTTTTAATATTGTTCTTGTTGTTATTGTATCTGCAGTTCAACATGGCTAACGGCAAGGAAAATGAAAAGGGAAAGGAGAAAGGTGTCTCAGCTACGATGCTATCAAAGATCTTGTCAATGTTAACAGAGGAACAAAAGGACGCAGTGGCACATGAACTATTAAATGGAGGCGCATCGTCATCGAAGAAATCCAAGAGAAGGTCTTCCATTGGTAGTCGCATTTCCAAGACATCGGGAGAAGGCAATGAATCGACGGTATCGGGAAATTCTCGTGGTATGAGCTTTAGGAAGTTGGACGACACTGAGGTACAACTTTGTGCATATTTATTTTGAGTGTTGTTTTTATCTTGTTGATGAGTATAAAGTGTTATCCAAAATATATTATAGGTGTGTGTTTCTACGGATGGAAAGATTCATCCTGATGCGCATGGAAAAGAGTTTATGGATGTTGCCACTAGTTCAATGATGGATCACTGCCACGAGATACATCTAAACTGGCGACAAGTTAAGTTGCGCCATAAGCAAGAAGTGATCAATCACTTGAAGGATCAATTCGGTGCTGGTTTTAATGAGAAGGACGTGTTGAAACAACTTGGACGCCGATGGAATCATCACAGGTTAGATCTAAACCCTATCCAAATCTTTTTTATTTGACTTATCTAGAGTTTTAATTTTCTTCATATATTGGTAGGGATTACCTAAGACGGAAGGCACGAAAAGGTTTGACATCCAAGCCTTCATCTGTTAAAAAAGCAAACTGGAAAAAGTTTCTAGAATTGGCGAAGGTGGAGCACCATGCGAAGAAATTAGCAGCATCTCAAAGGAAGAAAAAACCATGTACTGGTTCAGGCGGGGATAGATCGATCATCTCTAATTATGTGAGTATCACTTCTTATTTGTTTGAAATCAAGTAAGTATATGATACTTATAACTACCCTATATTTTCAATATTTAGTATGCCCACTTTAGGGGCTATCCTAGTGAGAAGGTCATTTCTGAGATTAAGGAAATTGGAGGATGGAAGAAATGGATCAAACGCGAAAGTGATGAAGGACGTGTTCCAGAAACAAAGGTACAATTTCAATTTTAAGAATCATAATTTGAAAATATACATGTAAGGCATTACTTGGCATTAACTTTTTTATTCAATTATAAATGTTGTAGCACATGGCACAAGATTACGTAGGCAAGGGCATTGTCCCGCCAATAGATGTCAAAGGAAAAGCCATTGCGCAAGTAGCAGATGAGGAGAAGGAAGACACTGAAGAGACTGTGCATGTAAGTGTTCTAGTTAGATATAGTACATGCTTGACTGTTAAATTGTAGACATATAACCCTTTGTTTTTTCTTTTTGTAGCTGGATATAGACGGATCATCAAGCAGCAGTGGAAGCGAAGATGAATCCAGCAGCGACAGCGCAGAAAGTAGTGAAAATGAAGACGTTGAAATTGATTAAGACATCTCCATTATTTCTTTTGTGAGAAAACTATCTTTATGTACACTTTTCATTTTACTAGGTTTATGTACACTGTTCATTTTAAATGTTTTGAATCAAGCATGGTGAATTGACAAATGAGATTGACAACAATCTGTCAAAAATCTGAATTAATTACGACCAAAACGTGACTAAGCATTGTTAACAAAAATGACATAAATGTAGTAAAATGATGATAAAAAAATGTCAAAAAGTAGCTTCAAACATGACCAAGTATGACAAAAATTTGCCAAAAAAGTGAAAAATATGACCTAAAATATGACAACAGAGTGCCAAAAAGAACACAAAATAGGACAAAATAGGGACCATAGAATTGCCAAAAAATTGCCCAAAATTTGACAAAATAGATGTCAAGGAGTAGCCAAGAAAAGTGACAAAAAGGCTAAATGACAAAAAAATGGTACAAAAATTAACAAAAAGGCATTAAAGAATTGCCAAAAAAATGACAAAAAAAGATTAGAATATAACATAAAAAATGACAATAAATTATCCAAAAATAACCTAAAGTATGCAAAATAGGTGCTGAAGAATTGCCAAAAGAAGTGACAAAAAAAAGGTTTAAAGTATGACAAAATATGTGTCAAAAATTTGCCAAGAGAAGTGCCACACAATTGCCAAAAACATGACAAAAAATGACAATAAATTATCCAAAAAAAACCTAAAGTATGACAAAATAGGTGCTGAAGAATTGCCAAAATAAGTGACAAAAAAAGGTTTAAAGTATGACAAAATATGTGTTAAAAATTTGCCAAGAGAAGTGCCACACAATTGCCAAAAAAGTGACAAAAAAATGACAAAACATTGACGATGCATCGTCACTTTTTTTTGACATATTTATAGCATCTTTTTGTCAGTTCTCCAGAATTTGCAGTAGTCTACAATGTGACAAAAAAAACTGACAATAAACCCCTATTCTCTTGTAGTGTCAGTTGGAACTCCTACTCAAGCAATTTTGAAACACCAAGAAAGCTAGGGATCAAGTACTGCCAAAATAGACCTTGTGGTCTTTACACTATTGAATTTATGAGGTAAGCTTGCAACCCATGTAATTTCACTATGGGCTTGGCTGTAAATGAGATGCATTTCAGTTAACAATTTCTTATTTGCATCTCAGAAAACCTCCTAAGGAAGGCCACGTTTCTATGGCCCAGAGGTAAATGAGATGCATTTCAGTTAACAATTTCTTATTTGCATCTCAGAAAACCTCCTAAGGAAGGCCACGTTTCTATGGCCCAGAAGTTAACAGAATCAATACCCAATGCCCTTTCTCCATGTTTGAGGTGTGTTTTTTAGTATTCAAATGCATCTTTCGTCCTGATACATGTGCAATTGCACTCCACCTTCCAAAGAAATTGCTCAGTGGCAGTAAATATAGTATAGCCTAGACATATGAAGAGAACTTTCCACAAAAACGTGATAAAAAGCAGCTTATAGGAAGTGTAGCAGTTAATACTACTGGCATCGTTTTTTTGATTGGCAACAGCAGAAGCACGAAATCCTTCAAGATGTAACGTTTCAAACTCGCCTAACTAATTGCAAGAGCATCTGGATGCTTATTCGAAGTCCGTGGAATGCAGAGGCATATTATCCAGCTTATGTTTGTTCATCTTGGAGCATCATATTATCCAATACAACCATAAAAGTCCCTATAATGGCAATGTTCTTAATAAATACCTGAATTTCAAATAATAATAAAAAGAAAAAAAGAAAGAAGTAGCAAAAGGAATTTGAAAAACCAGGAAAAATGCTGTAAATTCCGGAGAAAAGTATAAAAGAATAATCAAAATAAGACCACAGTTGAAGGAATTAATGTAAGCCTAATCCGATATCCATCAGTGGCACGTACTTGGTACAAATTGTTGCTAAACTTAAAGCACAATAGTTGGAATGTAAACTTATAAACAGGCAGGCAATATGTGAGAAACAATGCAATATGTGAGAAACAATGCAGAGTTAGCAGAAGGAATTACCATATGTGAGAAACAATGCAGAGTTAGCAGAAGGAATTACCATACAGAAGGAATTACCATACAGGACGAAGCAAATTGAATCATTGTTGTCTTTGTGTTCATGCATATCATCACCACATTCCTTTTCCGTGATCTCAACAATAGCAACCTCAGTAATTGCATTGCTATAGCCACCGCCGCCTTCATCATCTGTTGACTCCATGATCTCTCATCCTCATCTTCTCCTCAATCTCAGGTTTTTTTTCTTTATGAAATCAACGTAATGCCTCTTTGGACTGATGAATTTTCGAGAGCTTTAAATTGACACTCACAAACATGAGGTCAGAAGCTCTTGTGGGCAAGACGAACTCTTTTTCATTATCTTCTAAGAGCCACATGTCCAAACACAGTGCATAGATGCTCAAGAAAAGAGACACTTGAATAAGTATACAATTCGCAATTATTTTCTTTATTTTATTGTATCAGAGCGATAGTCCCATAATTCGCCCGCTTTCTCTTGTCGTCTTTGCATTAGTATAACTTAGAAATTATTTCAGCTAGGTTAAGCTCTTGAATAGCGGTTTTGACTAGAAGACCTATTGTCCTATGTCCTAAATTCCTTAAAGAATAGCAAATGCAAGTATGTTTAGAAATTGCAAGTTTCATTGACTAGTCAAGTATGAATTTACAAGTAGTTGACAAAAATGTTCCAAAGAAAAGTTAATTACTTGACTAGAGAGTCATAACTAGCAAGGTTGATTCAGTATGGTCAATTTATTAATGAAATAGTAGGTTTGACTAAAATAAAAAAGTGGCGAACAATAAGGGCTAGAGTGCAAAAGAGGTATATCAGGATAGCGATTTGGTGTGTCAGATTATAAGCGAACTATCAAGTTTTGTGTACATTCCAAAAAATACATACCATGGATTTATAATAGACCCTGTGCATGAATTTGAAATCACATTTGACTTTACTATTGTGTTTGATTTTCACTTTACAATTGACTTTCACGGTTGGAGTTGATTTTGATGGGCTTATTGAACTGCGACTTTGTGTTTGACTTCCACTTTGAATCCAACTATCGATTTTGCTAGGCTGAGCCATTCGATTGATTTCTACGTTCCCTAGAACAGATACTCATAATGAACAACTCGAGTTTAATTCAAATCCAGGTTAACTTTCTTATTTGCCCCTGCCTAATAGGATACGGTCTTTAACTTCCATTTTTTTGCTCTTTATTGTGAATTACTCACATAGGAATTTCGACCACAAATGGCTAGTCGGCTTAATACACTCTATCATAGTAGAAAATCTATGAAAGTCTTTGAGAATCGAGAGGAATCTTGATAGGATCTTGGATAATCTAGGGGAATCTTCATAGAATCTGTGAGAATCTAGGAGAATCTAAATAGAATATTGTAGAATCTAAACGAACCTTGGGCTAATCTTCGGAAATCTAGGGGAATCTTTCACGCTGGGTGTGTTTTGGAGGGTCAGCTTCATGTTTGCCATGCTTAGTGCAAACTTAAATTAGACTATCAAACAAAGTATTATAATGAAATCATGATAACCAAGGTTACCCGGGCCTAAACTTTATTGGGAGTTTATAAAATGGCAAAAATAACTATGCTTTCAAATACTGATACGCTTTTCTATTTCGCTACCAGTGCTAGACATTTTTAATAGTAATTATCCTGGCAAAATCAGGGAGCTTTCCCCCTTAGGGAACTTTTGCATGGGATCCCGCTACGCTTTAGATTACAGTATTGGTTGGATTTCGTGGTGAACAACTCGAGTTTAAGTAAAATTTAGCAAGAGGAATGCACTCATATGTAGGAGGGTATGCCGTCTACATTAAAGGAATGGCAAAAAATCCTGGTTTTCTATTCGTCTTTACCCAATAGGATCATTAATATAGATAAATAAAACTCTTTGCTAAGATCTTCATTGTAAATTCCTTAGACAGAAATTTCGACAACGAATCACCAGTCGACTTGATACACTCTGTCATAGTACAAAGACTTGTAATATATATATAATGACATATATGACATATATTATGTGCCATAAGTCAGATATAGTATATAGAATGTCATATATAACATATGTCACACGGTGTATGTAATGTCGTCAATGACATATGACAATGTCGCATGATACATACATATGTTTTGTATATCATAAATTAGATATAAACGTCGCATGATATATGTAATGTATGGGTTATTTTCTTTTTATTACTAGTTAAGTTAAATAGGACAAATAACTGAAACTTTCTTTTCCACTGATCCTCAAGTTAATATAATTAAGTGATTTTTAGTTTTTGATTGACTCGAGTCGTAACAGCTCCACAAAACACATGATGTAAATGAAGGACCATGACAGGCACTCCCCTAATTCCAAACTGAAAAATACAAATACAATCAATAAAGACTCTTAGTAGATAGCAACTTCCATGTCCCTCATGCCTACTGGCCTTTTAGGGCTCACAAATAGCTTTCGTCATGACATTCGACTGCTATCATGATATCTTGATTACTCAAAATAATGACATGCTATCATGGTTACCGTTATGATCCTAGGAGTTTTTTTCTAAAAAATATTTCCTGAAGCATTAAGTTTAAGTCAAATGCCAATATTCAACAGAGTATTCTAGCGTTACTGAAAAATACATATTGTGCTGCAATTTTCAGCTGGTCTATACTTTGGCAGAAGCGCTTTAATGCCTATGATTGTTGCTAAGCCTGGAATGCCTATCGCTAGCATTGCAGCTAGAATTCAGAGTGAGCCGCAGTTAATTTGGCTCCCCTAGCAAGCTTTCATAAAGAAGAAATTAGAGTTTCATAGACAAGAAACATTTACTGATCATACAACTCATCCTACAGGCTAATAACCAAATCATTCTAGGGCACATCCTGCCATTTGATGTCAACCCCAAGAAAGTGCTATTATAAGGAGAGATGATGTAGGAACATGTTTCTCTTATGGCTGTAATACCTCATTCCTGCCAGTTGATTTAGAGACAAAACTTGATGAAATCAATAAAGGTACATGTGCAGGGGTATAAGCAGTGAATGCATCTACCAGTGAGTTCTTCTTGGACCTCCTTAGCACGTGACTCTGCTACTCCATGACCAATTAGTATTTCTTACTTTCGTGACAAGATCAAAAAGAAAAGCTTACATGCAATAACTTTTACCAAATTATTAGACATATTCAGCCAATCAATGAAACTTAAAATGATTTTGAGTGCGTAGTGAAACATACTACAGTATACCACTTTTGGAACCCACCTCAAAGGTAGCTACACTAGGTACTTTTAAAATTGGTGCTTTGAATCCCCCCCCCCCCCTCCCCAAATTAAAATCAATCAATAAACTTCAAAATAAAGGTCAATAACATGTCAATTTGTAGTATTAAGAGGATAACAATCCTGTTAATTAAAATGAATGCATCAACTCTTAAACTTATTGTTTATTGAGATATTTAAGAAGTTTCCAATACGCAGTGCACTCCTTAAAACTGCTATCGACTCCCGATATTGACTAGAGCACTCAAGGAGGATTTGCTTGGGTGAATCCTCCATGTCATACTCAACAAGTAAGCTCGCATTATGCTTGGAATTGTTCATATTCAACAACTAAGCTCGCATTATGTCTAATGCATGTCTGCTATGTTTTGGCGCGTTCATTTGGTCTGATAGAGCAGTCACTAGGACATGAAAGAGGTGTTGCATATCTAACTAGTGTTGTATAATCTATTTGCTAATCTTTCATTGACAACAACTCTACTCTTACCCCTACTCAACTCCACAATAAACTGTCCTACTCCCTATAGATTACCATGGCATTTTAAGTCCCAACATCTGGGCTATAAGGGCACTCCTTATGTAGTTCACTGTGTTATAAGGCTAAGGAGAGGCAAAAACTAGAATTTCAATTTGCAACGCGAATTGACATGTATAAACTCCTCTCCACTCCATGGAATATATTTTAAGTAGCATAGCCATTATTATGTGGTATAATTATTCAACCTAAAAACATTTATGTCGAACATTTCAAAGGAAAAATGGCAAAGCATATTATTGTATAACGTCAATCTTTCAATTTTTTTCAAATATTGCCATTTAAATGTAACCTATGTGATATTCAACAACGGAATGAATTTGAGCAAATGCATTTCGTAATTCTAAGTTGAAACTTAATCATCTCTAACATATTATTCTACCAATAATTGTTCTGATGAAATTATAGGCAAACATGTATATTTTCCAAGGGGCCCATAACAACATCTTTAAGTTGCCAATCTAGAACAAACGAAGCATTAATTACAACTTACTTAGGAATTTGACCGTGAAGTTGATCTTGAACGATAGGTCTTTCACCAGAGCTTGAACGGCCAAGCGTTCTGAATTCATCCACCTATATCAACACACTCTAGGGTTTTCTACAATGTTTTGGCAGCCCATAAATAAGCACCTTCACCAAAAATAGAGGAATTAGAGTCAACTTCATGAGATAGCGGGAGGAAGCTGGCGAGGAGAAAACCAAGCAAGATATATTTAATCAGAGTTTTCACCATATATATGTCTTGATACATGGGGAGCAATGCTCCCTCTACACGTTGCGCACTTGGGTTCGACCCCTACGGGTGCATAGGTGCTGGCTCCGCCTGTACACATATATAACATATAAGTACCAACACATAACTACCATTAACATTAATGAATACAAACCATTACATCCAACACGTTCAAATTAAAATCCCCCTCAAACCCCCTTTGGTTTGGGTGAATATTCACACGGCTCCGGGCATCGCGAGCTGTCAGATGGGCATATTTGCCCTTTATTCCTGGATCTAGACCGTAAATAGCGGTCCTCGTTTGTGGGGTATGCTTGTACAAACTTTGGCATACTATATATTGAGGTTTGCAAAATACTATAAGGTTTGAAACAATGTACTGAATGGTTTTGATTTTATACATATTATATGATTTTAGGGGCTCTCGCTGCCCTACATCATCCCCCGTGTGAATATGCACCCAAACCAAAGGGGGTTTGAGGGGAATTTTAATTTGAACGTGTTGGATGTAATGGCTTATGTTCATTAATGTTAATGGCAGTTATGTGTTGGTTGTTATATTAAAAAAAATATTGGGCCCTTCGGACCCTAAGAATATCAAACATAGTTAAACGTAGATGAACAAAGTAGATATATGCTCCAATAAGGCCATGTACAATGAAAGTGTGGTTTTGAGTCATTGAGGCATTAATAGAACTTACAAACTATAAAGGGAAGGCTATGAAGCAAGAAGTAAAGCAAGAAGCAATCACATAAGGTTTGCAAGATGACAGCATGCTCTATTCAGTCTTTGTTGGATTTGAACCAACATAAACATCCAAGCCATCCGAATATCCCTGTCTTGCATTTGTTGAAAGGCATTTGTTGAAAGATGGTAAGACCATCCTCTGCATTGCCATGCTGTGCACATGATGCAGTAATTGCATTCCAAACCAGGTGCATTCCAAACCAGGTGACTGATACAAGTTTAGGAGACCACATACATCCATCTAATTCTGCAAATGTAAACTTTGGCTAGAATAATGTGCACATGGACAGGCTTGCCGCTTGCCAATTGGCAAACTAGGTGAAATGCTGCCAATTAGGTGAAACCTTGGATGTGCAGGCAGGCTCAGTGTACACAGATAATACAATAGTGTATGGTTCCATGTTTTCAAATAGCATTTGCTATAAAATTTTACTAGTTCCATCCTGGGCATATGTTGTAAACTATCATTCCCTGAAATTATGAAATTATATTACGTCCAAACAGTTTCTCAAAGAATCACTTTGCACTTTTTGGACTTCCACACTTGACATAGACCATGATAGGAGAATTTTCTAACACTACAGTTGAATCGAATGCACCATGAATAATACTGGCTTGAATAACCTTACCTACTATTAGTGCTATCGGACTCGCACAAGCCACTTAGAATGCTTTCGGAGGTGCTCCAAAAGCCAAAGATGCTACCAGGAAAAATGCACGGAAGGAAGAAACAAGTTGATGTGCAGGTTTAAGGTGAAAAGGACCTGGCACATAAGCAAATCTAGTATGTTGCTTGGAATAAAAATGGTATTCAGTTGGACCTGAAAATAAAAATCGTGCTTCCTTTGCACTATAAGTTATGCTCCTATGCCAAATCGCCTTCTGCACGCAGCCACTACGAGTAAACGATATTTTTTTAAACTTGAATCAACCAAATCATATGGCAACGAACAAATCTTATGGCTTCATGCTTTTCTGTATCTTATTGCAATCCTGATCTACAAACTCCATGTGGAAAGGGCGTGGCATGGTCGATCCTGACCTTCCCAATACAAACGTGAAGCTATGGAAGTCTGTTGCAGCAGGCAAATCCAAATGTACGAAGCCCATCTGTGCACGAAATAAAAAAGTTGGAGAAAAGGGAAAGTTCAGATTCTTCAAGCTCTGGATTTTTAGTACTCAAGCAGCAAATCCACATGATCAGGGGTGCTTACAACAATGGCGCGGCTTACACTCAAGATCCCTAAAAAAAAGAATTCGACCCTTGCATGCAGAGAGGGTAAGCATCTGCTCATATTTAAAATAAAAAAAACAAGGGGCTAGACCATTGGAATATGTCATTAATAACAAAAATTGTGTATGCGCACTCTAGATGTACCGATTAGTAGGCCTCGTGCAATACGCCCATCAAATCATAGGAAAACCATAGCAAAAAACGTACAAAAATCCAAAAGAAACCCCCTGTTATTATGCTACATATCACCATGTGACCCACAAATTTAAACTTGCTTTTGCACTGCATGGTGGTGCAAAAATGGATGTATGGTCCCTTTTTATGCGTTGATGTTTTAGGGTGGTTTTCCATGGTAGTCCCAAAATACGATTGTCATATATATGTATATAACACCTTAACGCACTGCCCCTCAAGCTTATAGTGATCCAACAGTTGAGATCAATCTTGGCCAATGGTGTTATGAGCCATAACACATTGCTACTTCATCACATCCTAGGGTGTTACTAGGACGTTATTAAATGGACGATTTTGAGCGATTTTGATGGTGATCGGATGGCCCAAAACTCTCGGGGCAGTGTGTTAAGGGCGATAACGCCCTGGCCCTCGGGTGTTACTTCAAAAAAAAAAATTTGGGCCATCAAAATGGCTCGGGCGTGTGCTGCGTGTGCACCCTCGCCATTTTGATAGCCCTCAATTTTTTTTTTTTTCCGTAACATCCTCAGGCCAGGGCGTTATCTACACCATGTGACCCACATATTTAAACTTTTGCACTACATGGTGCATTTTTGTAGACATAAATACGACACAAGTAAAATACTAGTGAAAACCATCACAAAAATAAAGATATGTTTGTACTAGGGAATTTCCTCGATATAAAATTAGACTCCATTTCCATTATTTGACGAGCGAAATATTGACTCCCGAAAGGGGGTTGGATTCCAAAAAACGGCGAGTTGAATACGCCGTGCATAATTATAATAAGTTATTATGATATGAGAATAAAATTTATTGTATTAACCTTGCGTGGTGCAGATGGTCGGTTCGTTTGGTTTTCAGCTTCGGCCTTTTGTCATTTCAATATTTTTTCGGCATATTTGACTTACATAATTTACATTCAATATTTTTTGGGCATATTTGACTTACATAATTTACATTCGAATCTATGAGTCGAATACCCTATTTTTTGTGCGCTGACTTGCAAAATAGAAGCTAATCTATGAGTCTAATACCTCATTGAAATCCAACCCATAATTGGGAGCCAATAAATGCATCGATTATTTGAACCTATCCGTAACATACATAAGTCATGTCTTGCATTTGCAAAACTGTTGGTGACTTTTTAGATATAAGACTACCCTGGAAAACCACCGTTATGTTTTAAACCACGTTATCCCCTAATAAATCTGGATCAACTATGGCGCTTGAATTCTTCTTTTCCTTCCACTGTTACACATCACAGCATTCTACCGTCATTTTTGTGTGGTTATCTGCCTTGTTGAGCAACATTTGCTTCACCAAAAAGGGTATCTTTGGCTTTTTCCATGGATGAATCTGCAGTGAAGGGGAAAATCTTTCATACCAAAAGAAAAAATTAGGCTGAAGAAGCAAAAACCGGAAACAAAGGTAGGAGCTGAGGATGTTGGCCTACTGCGTCAAATTTTAAATTGCTTGAAAAAGATCTGTTATGATCTTTACTCCCCCTGTTTGGAGATGCATCATCGCTCTCTTCTGAACTTTCTGCCTCTAATTTCTGCCAAATGCCCTGCTTCAACTCACAAATGTCATGGCAGATGTCTTGCCTTTTATTGCCAGAATTTTCTGCACTTGTCGAACTGTCCCTTTTTAGATCTTCGGGTAAACATCCCCTGTTTTCGTTAATCCTATTGTTATCTGAAGAAGATGACCTGCCTGTAAGCTTCTGCACAAGAAATCTGAAACTAGAGACGTCTGCTTGCACAAATGTTGTAGAAGGAATATGAATAATCACTGGACTGTCAGAAGTGGAAGAAATCTTCCTTCTTTTTGAAGAATTACCGACAAAGCACTTCCTTCGTTTGCCTTTTTCTTGTCGGATCTGCAAAGAGAGGGGCTCAACAAGAGCCAATCCAAGAACCTCTATAAGAGCGTAATTTTGATCCAATGTACTGTTGCAATCCATAAGGTAGGGCAAAGATTCTCCAATCTGCAAGATTTAATCCAAAAAGAATAAAAAACTTCAGATTATCCAAGAAGTGTAAGAATTCGCAAAAGGATAAAGCAAAACAGAGACTTACAATGATGATCCGGCAAGGAAAATTTGGCAAAGAAAGCAAGATTGGATTGGAAGGAGCAAGTCCGTCGATAAGCAAGAAAAGGGAAGCTATGGCGGAAAAACTTCCTCAACGAATGTACTTCTATAGGCCTATTCACGACCAATTTATTTATTTATTTTATCAGACCACTTGGCCAAATGACCATAATAACCATAATAATCTTTGTGGAAATATGGCCCACTTGACCTTGCAAGCCTGGCCATGCTTTTATAAATTATGCTTTCTTATAACACGGCTCGAAATTGGGGGGATTCCTGCCTAGAATTTACAGCTGAAAAAATTTGGCCCCTAAAGTAGATGCTGAAAATTTTTTGGTCAAAATTTTGTAAAATGTTGTAATCCCTACAAACTAGATATTTTTTTCTTTAACATTTGGTAAGTAAAGCGCGAGTTTCTGCTAGTTTAAGCAAAATCGAAATTCGAGGCCTTCCAAGCGTTCTATGGTTGGCCAATTTAGTGTTCCTCAATTACCCACGAATTTGTCTGCTCTGTCGGTGTCAAATTCTAACATCAATTATAAGACTGCATTTTCCACAAAGTCCATATATAAAGCCACCCTAAGTTCCTCCCCTGACTTCCTCTGTTCTTAGCCATGTTCTTCAAACCATGCTCAATCAAGTTGTTGGTCCTTTTCTACCACGATTTCCTCGTGCTTAGAGTCAATGATGGCAAATCTTCATGCACCAAGACAATGAACAACTTGCTCTGATGTATTTTGTTGATTTTTTGCTACTTGTGTCCCCTTTTCAACGATGCTATCCACTTTCTTCATGTCGTGTATTCACAGTTCAACATAAATCTATATATGTCAATTAGGGTAAGAGAATAGAGATCTTATATCTAAAAATTGATGAAGTGGGCAATGGAAAACTATAGCACCAACAATCATGTGGTCAAAAAGTGTTGAATGGTTGTAGCAATTAGGACAGGAACGATGCACAGGAAGTCATCCAAGGTATAGAATGATTTATTACAATTCAATTCAAGCACGTGAACATCACCAACATATGAAGAGGTCATCCAAGGTCTAAAGTGATTTATTGCAATTAAATTCAAGCACGTGAATATCACCAACATATAATAGTGCCTCTCCTCCCCTAGCCTTTTTAAGATTTTAAAACTAACTTAAAAGTATCATTTCCCATTTCTTAATTACACTTGGAACGACAAACTTGATAGATTCCTAAATACTAGAAGGGTACTTAATAGAATACTGGAACGACAAACTTGATAGATTCCTAAATACTAGAAGGGTACTTAATAGAATACTAGTAATGGGTGCCCAGCGTTGCCGGGCATAAATACGTTTCTATTGCGAGAATGGAACTTTGGATTTGCGATAATTTCTTCCTCTAGGTGTCCTATGGATTGCTCAGTTTGGGTTACATAAACATAGGAGTGGATAATGAAATATATAAAATGATCTTATCTAATCTTACAAAATGGAATGTTTATTTCTATTGGTTTTCACATTTATAAAATCTAAACATTTAACCTAGTCCAGGTTGTTAAGTTCAAACTTGGTAGAATCCCCACCTTACTAATATTACCTGACTTTTGCAAAAGTTATCATGTTGGAGCATATGGCAGAATCCCCACCTTGCTAACATTAAAGTTAAACATGTTGGAGCATGTAGCAATTTATAGATGAGAAATTGAAAGTTGCACAAAACGTGCAATCCATATTTCATATGCATTAATAGCTTCGCGATGGAAATGCATATTGCAAATTAATTATGGTTACTAACTTGGTTAAATAAAAAAAAAGGTTCTTTAGATCCACGAAATAATAAATGTACATACATCATAAAAATATACAATGTCGAAAGATGCATCTTAAGAACATAAATTTAATATTTTTTTCAAAGTTTTGGTATATATGAACAGATGATGGAAAGATAAAATATCAATGGTTTTTTATTCAGTTCAACTGGTATAATGAAGGTGGGCTGAACAATAATAAATCATTTGAGAATTGAAATAATAATAGTGCACTTCATGTGCAAGAAGTTAAAAGTGACCCTATTTTACATTCATCATTCAACCTATGAGCCTGCATCTTGCAATTTGCATCACTGCGTAATGCAGTTGTTAAAACATAACATAAGCAACTATCAGGTTGTTAAAACACCTAAAGCTGGGAATTTTAATTCCCCAAGTTTTAAACAGCCAAGTAGGCCGATTTTTTTTCCAGTCGCATATATATGATATTGAAGTTGTTAGATTGCTTCATAAGAACAATCATCTACATATTTTGATAGATTAAAGATGCCAATCATTTAACTACCAAAAACAGAATCTCCAATACCTGATCTCTCCTTTCCCAACCATGTACCTTATTTTTTTCCTCAAGAACTTCGATAGTTTTTGTTCCAGGCAGATTCAAGGCGGATTCACCTGTAATTAGAAGAAATCCGGGGTCATTTTATCTGATCTTGTACATACTGTCTTACCATCTTGTAACATCCTGATCAAAGACAAAATACAGTAGAAGATATGAAAATAATGTGAAGGATGCATCCTTGAAAGCCCTGAATGCTCTGTTGGCCTCCAGCAAAACTTAAAACACCGATCCTTGCATGTTCCCTGCTTGTCTAGCTATGTGTCATGTTCTTAAAGACAACAACCTCAAAGAACATTTTTACATCACATAAACAGTTAAATTGCCCACAACATCGAGCAGATGCTGGGCACACTTGGCTTTGCAAATTTTCAACTGCACATTCACATCACATAAACAGTTAAACAATAATTTGCAGTTCCACAACATCAAGTAGATGCTATGCAATATGATAAAATACTTATTGCACTCTTGGCTCTGTGATTCTTCAACTAAACATTTATATATTCCACAACATCAAGTAGATGCTGACATCAAGTAGATGCTGGGTGATACCAGGGCATCAAGTAAATGCTCTCCAATACATGTTGGCCAATCTCTAGCTAAAAGAGATGCTTATAAATAATGAACAAAAGTGCAGGTGAACATGCCTGTTAGATTTTGGAAGATTAGGAGATTAGATTTTTGGAGATCAGGAGCATATCAAATAAAAATGCAGGTGAACATCATTGTTAGATTTTTGAAGATCAGGAGGATGCTTGGCCAATGAGATGCTCTTTTAAAATCGAATATGAATAGGAACGACCAATTCAAGCAGCATGGTAGAAGCATTACCTAAGCATTACCTGTAAGGATAAGTAATGCAAACATCTTGCTTTGTATGTAAGAATGTTGCAACACTTCCTTTCAAGTCAAAATGTTTGGCCAGGAACCCATATGATCTTCTACCGGGCATCCTCATGATTGACATCTTTCCAAGGGCCTATGTAAGCAACAATGAAACACGTTGAGGAAGTTGAATTTCCTGTGAGAAATACATGAGGTTCTGCTATCCAATAGATGGCTATGTGATCCCAGAACAAAAATTCCAGAAAGGGGCATATAGAAGATCGCAATATATTTTGCTTCTTTTGTCTGTCTGTTGCCTGTTTCATCTAAGTTGACTCAGACTTAGGGAAAGGCAAAACATTACACATTACCTGGCATGAATCCAACCATTACTTGCTGATGACCAAAACAGCTTGACCTTGCCTATATCTGCTTCAATCAGCGTATGCAGATCCACCAACTATACATTTCTTTGCTCAGATACAACAAATGCAAGAAATAGAGGAGCATTCTAGAAAATTCCAATTTGATGAAGGCATGCCATGTACTGATCTCTAAGGTATATCTGCTCATTAACCACAATGCTAGAGCTAATGCTTCAAAGGAAAGAAAATATAAATAAAATAATTACTTATCTACAGTTGTCATATGCCGAAAAAAACACGTCTCAAAGAGGAATCCTATTGTTTAAATTTGCTAACAGTTGACATCCGCTTTTATAAAACCAGAAAGGTATTGCTCTATTTCATAGCATTCACCTTCTGTACATGCATAGCAGAGAATGCCTGTTTAACACCAAAAGGGGACAATTTGCTACAGATTCTGCATTCTGAATTCATGGTTTGGATCTGGACCAATAATATCATGAGAAATGAAGAACGACCCAGCCATGAGCAAACATAATACATATTTCCTTCTACAGACCTTACCAGAGTAGCCCATTCCCTTTTTCTCTCCGAATTGAACAAATGTTCTGCAAATTTGAACTCTAATTTGAGAGCTTTAGTTTCAATGCAAGAGTTTATTAAATCGTCTGTCTAATCTAATGCAACCAAGTGCATGCATAACTTCAGATGCAAAATATAGAAACCATAACACCAGAATACACCATCTCAAATCAAAGTCAGAATGCTGGAAGAAGCTTCACCAAAAAAAGTGCCGATGGTGTTCTTGCATAGACAGAAAAGTTGCATAGAAAGAAAGAAAAGGAACCTTTGGTAAGAAATAGAAGAATAACTCCGTACCTGATTAGGTTGAGCCGGAAGCAAAGTAAAAATACAACCTACAACTACTGCTCTCTTGTGGTGACATCGCCTGAAAAACATGAAGCGGACCTGCCATACCATCCTGAATTTACAGGACAAACCTTCAGCGTGCGTAATTCGACAAAGATAAGAGAAAAGCTACTATTTCTGTTTTCCACACGCCCTCCATGCCGCTTATGCCGCTTATGTTCAAATCTATCTAGCAGATCCCGAGGCCAAAATTCATACCAATTTTTCTTTCTCGATTTTTGGACACTCAAAATATTTGCCGGCAGACAAAACTTTTAAAACCTTAGAAAACTAACGCAAGAAAAAAATCCAAAAAGTTTTTCACACATCGGAAAAACCAAATTTAAACAATAGGATAATTTATGGGACTAAAGGCAACATTGGGTCGTGAGCGATTGCCCTACAGCTTCAATCCGTATTTGGCCTGTGCATATGGATGCGAAGTGCAAGCTCTCGGCTACGTCATCGTTTCATAGTTACAGGTTTTTTGTGCTTGTTACAGAGTTGTTCCGGTGAGTTTTAGCTCTCATTTTCTTTCTATCTGTCAGTTCAGTTTAAGGTCTTTGTTCCGTTGCTCTTTGATCTATTGGTAGCCGTTGAATCTCTATCTTTGCCCTAGAATCATGACTGCACCATTTCTTCGCATTCCATTCTCATTGACAAAAAGCCCTATTATTTGTTTTGTTTGCCAACGGTCGTTCATTTCTGAGGATCTAGTACAGCTTAAACAATCGAGGTTTTAGGGTTTGAGATTATGGGTTTGGCTTAAAGTACTACAGATTTCTTCCTGCTGTGCGCCGGAAAGGAGGCACTGAAACCATCTTGCTTTTGTTTGTTTAACAGTAGCCTGCTTACATTGTTGAGCTTTGCATACCTATGTCCACATCCAAGCCTTGTGCAATTCTTTTTTGCCATGTCGCAATTCCTATTTCTTGAATCTTGCTAAGGGTTTGAACCCAAGCTGCTTTATCTGCATGCTTGTTTCGTACTTTTGCTCAAAGGCGCGCATCGAAGCTTGTGGTTGACTCTGCAATTCTCTCTTGGTTTTACTCATTGTCATAAAGTTGTTCTTGGCCTTGTATGAACTGCCTAAAGTTTCCTAGTTTTCTCTCGTCATCTTAATTGTTCACAGCCTCTTTGTGTCTTTCTCCTTAAGTCACTTGTCCTGCGATTCTCTCCTTCTTTCCATGAGTCTAAGGACAGTCTAAATTGAGTCTTGTGTGTTATCTCTACAGTATTTTTGTTACAATGGCTTTAAGGTTGCAGATGGAGGGTTTTCTATAGCCGTGTAGCCTTTGCAGCCTGCCTTGGGCTTGCTTGGAAGCCCTTCTCTGCCTCTGCCTTGTTTCATCAAACAGATAAGTATGTTTATCAGAGTTTTTGAAGGTGGACAACAGCATCTCAATTTTGTTGGGGCGTCTAAGCTGCTCGTCTTTGACATATGGGGTATCTTTTTTCTACGATATCATGAGTTTGTATTGAGTTTGCATTGGGCTGATAGAAACATCTATGTAACTGCACTCTACGACCATGTGGCAGTTTGTCCAGTACTCGCTCAGTTGTATTTCATTCTTAGCTTGCATATTGATATTGCATATTGAAAGGATATTGGGTTGTATTTTGTTCCTAGCTTGCATATTGAAATTGCTTATTGAGACATCAAGAATAGTATCATATTGAATATTTTCCGAGAAGTTTTGTCTTAATACAAACTCAGCCATTTTTAAAGACCAGATTTCCTTCTTCCAGCCCTTTAGAGTCTTGTTCTTGGGGATTCCAATTGCATTTCCCAATTGTTTCGAATCTTTAGAACGCACGCATACTCATGTGGCCTTTGTGGAACACATCATGCTTTAAACTGAGCAGTCTATATTAAATTTCTTCATCCATTGTAGTAGAGATTGGTCTTTTGAAGTTTCAAGGCCTGCAGTGTCATTGCAGTGTATTACACATCTCTTCTGCATTGCCAAGAGCTCCAACCTGCATATCTGTTCAAGAAAGGTCTCCTGGAAGTGTTGACGGACGTGTAACATGTATGACATGAGTAGGCAGTCCCAGTGTCCTTTGAAGCAGATGTACAGTGGCTTCTTGTCTTTCTTCGGAGATACATGGTCTGCATCTGCGTTTTTTGTTGGTTCATTTTCAGTATTCTAGGGTTGTATCAGCTCATAAAACATCTCACATTAAATATTTTTGACCAAATTGATCCTTGAGTTATTATTTCCATTTAGAAGTGTGTTGCTTCCTTGAACATTTCTCACTCCCTTGTAGTTAGACTCGTGAAGTTGTTTTTGATTCACTTCTCGTACAGCAGCAGCAATGTCAGGAGTTTTCGCCCAACTTGATTCTCAATGGTTCCAATTCATGCCAGTGGAAAGGGCTACTTCTTGCAGCGTAGCCTTAGTTTGAGGCATATTTACAAGGGTACCGGCAATGGAGGTATTTAAATCTGTGGTATCACCTATAAGCAGTTTGCTCATTACAGTGTATTGGGCATCTCTTCTGCATTGCCAAGAGGTCCAATCTGCATATTTGTTCAAGAAGTGTTCCATGGAATTGGGCAAATCTAAATGTGAACTTTGACAGGTTCCTAGTCCATGAGTGCTGTAAGTAAACAGGTAAGTTGTAAAATCTGACTTTGTATTCTTTGAAATAGACATACAACAGGAAAGATGTAAGTAGGCAGTTGTAAAGTTGTGAAACTTGACCTAGTACCCTTTGAAGCAGATGTACAACCATTGCTTTATCTTCGTTCAAAGATGCATGATCTGCATGTGCATTTTTATTAGTTCATGTTCAGTATTTTATGGTTGCTTACAGCTCATAAACCATATGACATTAAACCGTTTTTGACCAACTTGATCCTTTAAGTCATTATTTCCATTTACCAAACCTTAATTCATTCTTCCCATCTAATCTGTAATTCATTATTCCCATTTAATTTATTCGATAACGTAAAAGATTTGAAAGTTGTAGGCAGGTTTAAGGAGGTGTGTCTGAGCGAGGTAGCATGCTAAGACAGTGCATGTATGGCAGGAATTTAGAATGGTAAGAGATTGTGTGTGCTTTCTTCTAATGTTTTGCAAGTAGTTATCCCCTTTTTTCTTTTGCAAGTTTCTTAAAGTTGTCCTTCTTCTAAGGAACTTTTGGCACCATCCTTAGCTAGCTCTTCTAAGTTGCTGATCCATTGTCCACATGTTAAGCTGCGGCATTTGCTAGATTTTGTTGAGTTTCTTGAGATATGGTATGACCGTCATTTTCTTGAGATTTTAGTGCTCTTGCTCCGAGAGAGCACATGTCTGTTTTCTCTAGCCTTGTCTCCTTTTTCCAAAAGAAGATATGTCTCCTTTTTTCCAAAGAAGATATGCCGACCAAAGTAGTCCTTGCGTAGGTGCATTGTTGTCCTTACTTTGTATTTCACATATGTAGTTTGTCTCTCTCCACTCTTCGTTATTTTGTCCATTTTGCATATGTGATTCGTCCCTCTCCACTTTTCGTGGTGTTTCCATTGGTTTGGTTGTCTTAGATTCTCATTCCTTCAGATCTTTAGTCTCATGATCACGTTGTTGTGCTTGTTGAAATTGTCATATTAATTGTTTATGTTATTAGTCTCTTAGCAACTTATGTTATTCGTCTCATCACGTTATTCATTAGTTTTACATATTTGGTCGTGTTCGCATCCCTTCTTGGGTATTTACTTTGTTTAGTACTCTTCTACGTGTTAATGTGTTGTGTCACTGGTTCGTTGAATCCCATGGTCTAGCCAATTTCATTTGGTCCATTAATTTAGGGTACTCCTATTCTGTGGCTCCATGTTCTTTGCATCCGATTTTAGGTTGAGCATGCTTCATATGGCCTTGCACAACCATTGGACATTCGTGGCTCCTTTTTTCCCTAGCAGTTTTGAGGTTATTGGCATGTTTTGCACTTTCCGCCGCTAACATCAACCATGCTGCTCTTTCTGTTATTTCTTTGGTTGGTTTCTATATTATCCACGTTTGCGCTTCTTTTATGATGCCATTAGCATGCATGCGTTAGCTTTTTGAAAATTTGCAACTTGTTTTTCTCATCCCATCATTTTTGTTCTTGGTTGTTGATTTTGGTTATAGGATTGATATGACGTCGTTGTTTACTCCTTTTGAGCTAGCTGCATGTTTGGCCCAGTGTTTCTTGCACTTACTCCAGCCTGTTCTAGGATTTCCTTTGAGCCTTGTTCTCTATTATCTCACACTTGCTATTGAGTTGATCCGAGGTGGCGTTGGTGTGGTATTATTGAGCTTTTAGAGTGCGGATCCTTACTTAGCTTTTTCATTCACGTCTTTTAGGTTGTTTTGGTCTTGTGCTTATTCATGTGTCTCATCTTCTATCTAGGGTAGTCAAGTTTCATGTTCTTTACTGACGTATAATTGTTTGATTACGTTACATTATGTGCACCAGAGACCGCATATCAATTGTTCTTCTGAAGTGTTCCCATCATTTTCCTCCTTCCTCTTTGGGCCTTTATTTTCGTTGTTCGTTGATAGAACCCTTTTTTGCTCTATGATCTTGCTGGTCCTTGTCGGCATCTTCGTTTCTTTTGAACCACTTGCTTTGCTTTGTTGCTATATTGCTCCATGTTGTTTCCACATTCTATGCTTTCAAATGCGAGTGGTTTATTTGCTGCTTAGCTTTTTCGTACCCTTGGTCATTTCACCTATATCTATGCTTCATTCTTTTTTGAGTTGCTACTTTGTCACAGAAAGTTCCTTTGGTCTCAAATCACTCCATTGTTTCCTATTAGCTCCGTTTACTCTTTTATTTTTTGGCATTTCATTTGCTCCATTTGCACTTTCATCTTGCCTTCTTTGTACCATTACCTTAAGCTAGCCCTTCAAATTCCCGCCTTCATTTGACTCTTTACCATGTTTTATGTACTCTCTTTAGATTTTTTGGTACCATGGGTTTTAATTTTCCATTTTCCTGCCTAGTTCTCTTCTTGCTTTTGCTAACCCTATGCTTTTGTTACATTTCCAATCCATTGCCCCTGTGGCCTGGTTGCTCAGTTTAGCATGTTGCTCAAATTTTTCCAGATTTTCCAATTTTCAAGTACTTTATGCCTTTATTTCCAGTTGTTCAAGTTTGTCTATAGGTCTCTTTATTTTTAGGCGTTTTGTACTTTTGTCATTTAGGTACTCCTTTGCCCCCTTTTATCCAGTTTTTATGATATTGTGTTCTTCACTTTGACCCTTTGCTGCTTCCATTTTTAGATTTGTTTCACTTGCTCCATATGTCCTTTTAGCCTCATCTATGCATTTTGTTTTATTTTGTTTCAATGATTCTTGTGGACTCCTTTCTTCTTGTCTGTATTCCACATTTTCAATCTATTCTATTAGGGTCGACTTGCTCCATTATGAGTGGTTGCGCTCTTTTTTGCTATATGCTCCTCATTATCTCAGCAGGTCCATTTGATGGCATTTCTCTTTTCGGTTGTGCATGCATTGTTCCCTTCATTGATTGCCCTTGGCTTGTTGTTTTGTTGCACATTACTCCTTTAGTGGCATCGGTTCCTTCTTAATTTCTTTATCTTCTTGCTCCTTGTCTATTGCTAGTCAGAATAGATCGGATTTATGTATCTTTGTTAGTATATTAGGTAATTGGTGCATTAGTCATTTGCCATTGTTACCCTGTTGATGTCATCATGTTCATGGCTCTGTTTGCTGTTGTTCCATGAATGCCTTTCCTCCTCTCATCTTCTCTTCATTTTTATGCTCCTCTTCCATCTTTCACGACATTGTTACATTGTGTCCTTTTCTCCTTTGTCTAGGTTCATCCTCTATGTACCCTCAGGCTTTGTGGCCCTTCATTTTTTGCCATGTTTTCCATCAGCCTTATCTGTGCATTCTATTTCTTTTTATTCCAGTGACCTTTATAGTCTCATTTCTTCTTTCCTTCCGAACAGTTTCCATTCTGGCTTCTTCTCTTTCTTTATCCATGTTGAAATTTATTCCTCTTCTATCGGCCGACATATATGTTGTCATAGGACCCATCCTAGGAATGCCACGGTTCTATTGCGATAGCAATAGAACCCACATTCCTTGGATGGGGACGTCCCTTTTTTCGCTCTCTCTATTTATTCAACTTCTTTTCATTTTTCCCTCATCGGCGTTCTCTTGAGCTAGTTTTCTCCTCCTTCTCTATCCTACCAGTTTCCCTCACCCTCCCTCCCGTGATGGTTTGTCTGCATCTGATCTTATCCATGTCTCGTTTTCTTTTTACACCTTTCCATTCCATGACCATCTCTGTCTATGTTTCCATATTTTCCGGGGCACTCTGCAGCCTCTCTTCCGTGGTTTCTTTTCAATGTGTTAAGTTTCTCGGTGTGGCACTTTAGCCTCTGAGGCCTGCTCATTATCTCGTTCTTCTTGGAGTCTGTCAAATCTTTTGTACATTTCAGGTCACCCTGCAGCCCTCGATATCCTCCCTCCCTCTTTGTTGGTCAGCTTGGTTCATGGTCACTTATTTGGTCTCTTTATTCATTCTCAGCGTGGCACTGTAGCCTCTGAGGCATTCTCCATTTTGATTGTTATCTCTCGGCGTGGCGATGATTCATGGTCACTTATTTGGTCTCTTTATTCATTCTCAGCGTGGCACTGTAGCCTCTGAGGCATTCTCCATTTTTATTGTTATCTCTCGGCGTGGCGATGTAGCCTCCGAGACAGCACTAATCAGATGTTTTTTCTCCGCGATGGTCATTCCGCGGATGGTTCCCGATTGGTCGGCTGTTGTTTCTTTGTTTCAGCGTGGCCCTGGAGCCTTTGAACTTTATTAGATATTGGAGACATTAATGCGCAAACTGTCTAACGCCTTGACAGGTTATTACCTTTTTTCATTTGTCTTTGCAGGTTATTTTTGAGGTCTCTTGGTGGTCGGTTGCACGCCGCACAAGGGCGGGGTTTTCCATCCTGATGAGAAACGAGCACCAGTTGTCTCATCTTGGTGTCGACCGAGCGGCAAATGAATAATCTTTTATCGTGTATTCCCTAGTTTCGTCGTCCACTCTTCAATTTTATCATGGGGTCTTCTCACCTTTGCATCGACCAAGTGGCGGATAAAACCATCTTTGTTGCATTCTTCAGTATCATCATGCTCTCGATGATTGTCTAGTTTCGGAGCATTTGAAGTTCATATTTCCAAATTTATCTATACCTAGTGAGGGATCCAGTTGTACTCAATGTTTTACAAAGCTCAATGAGAACACCATTTCACTTCGGCCGACATATATGTTGTCATAGGACCCATCCTAGGAATGAATATAATGACTACATAAAATGTAAATAGTTGTTTGCAATGGAAATAATTTGTTTGTCTTGATGTTATTATGCTTTTTCGTAATTAATATTTAGGCCCATAAAATTTACTTATGTTTGCTTTAGTTAGGGCTCGAAGGGCCCAAAATTTTTTTTAATATAACAATCAACACACAACTACCATTAACATTATTAACACAAACCATTGCATTTAACACATTTAAATTAAAATCCCCCTTAAACCCCCTTTGGTTTGGGTGCATATTCACACGGGGGGTTACGTAGGAAGGAAGAAACTTTTAATGTCCACGGAACCCAATCGGGTTATGGGACCACAAGTACAAACGGGACCGAAGTCCCTAACCAGAACAAGGGCCGAAGCCCACAGAACAAACCATAATCACCATGGCCCAGATTAAAAACCACCTGGAAAAAAACTGTTGCCAGGATGACTACGCATCCAAAAATCCATGCTATTGCAAAAAGCAATAAGCATACCTCCAACAGACAAGACTTCACCAAACGCCTCGGAACCGTAACCTCTTCACAACTGGGTGCTGGAAAACCGACGCCCCCAACGCCAATCGCCCAGACGCGCAGGGAAGGCGGCGCTCAGAGAAACCGCTCAGGGAAATCGCCCAGTGGAGGTACCTCCTCACTAAAGCGCTCCACCAATCCAGGCATGCTCTCAGGCACATACGCTCAGGCACGCTCTCGCAGGCAGGCAGGCGCCACCCATCACTGCACCTCCCAGTCGCCATCCATCACTACGCCCAGGCAACCCTGAGGCGCCCAGGCGCTCAGGCAGGCGGCCGGGCCGGCGCTCAGGCAGGCGCTCAGGGAAATACGAGGGCAGCGAGAGCTCTAAAAATATATTTACTATACATGTACAAAATTAACACTATTAAGTACATTCTCTCAAACCTTATAGTATTTTGCAAACCTTAATATACAGTATACAAAAACTTGTACATGCATATCCCACAAACGAGGATCGCTATGTACGGTCCAGATCTTGGAATAAAGGGCAAATATGCCCATCCGACAGCTCTCGTTGCCCGGAGTAACCCCCGTGTGAATATGCACCCAAACCAAAGGGGGTTTAAGGGGGATTTTAATTTAAATGTGTTAAATGCAATGGTTTGTGTTAATAATGTTAATGGTAGTTGTGTGTTTCTCTGGTCCCTAACGCGCGTCGGCAAGAGACTGTCACCTAAAGTGACATTCTTGTATGCGTATTAACAAATATTATCATTCATGGCATGCCATGTTTAAGTGAACCAAAAAAATCGTAGAAATCTGATTTTGTATTGTTGAGTATCATACTATAGGTTTCTCATAGGAGGACATCACATACCTAGACAATGGTTTGCAAAGAAGCAGCAGCTTCATATTATGATCAAGGATGACCCTTTGAATTGTGGTCCCAGCGATATAATTTGTAATTTATTTCATAAGAACAAAAGAAAGATAAATTCATCAAGTATGCACCAACCATGATGTTGTCAAACATGCATAATGCCAGAGAAAACGTTGTTGAATTTCTCAAGTACCAGAAAAATGTGCATAGGGCCCCGATATCAGCCGCTTCTTCTTCAACAGAAAAAAAAAAATTTGAAAAGAAATAGAGCCCAAGCTCGGCTATGGAGGATCTGGCGCGGCCATGAGCTTGCCGTTGAATAAGTAGCGGATGCATTTTTTAAGTATTTTATTCCTTGTATTTTTCTATTCGAGCTTTCTAGCCCTTTGCTGCAGATGAAGCCTTGCCCTAAACTGCTCAGAGCTTGGTCAGAATCTTGGAGGCTCGCATCAACGCCATAAATTAAATTATTCCCTGCGATCCAAATTTCACTCTGAGATTTTGGAGCAAACAAAGTTTGCAACGAGACCGCCCAGGATAATTCGGATCAGCTTGAAGTCTGCCGGATTTGGCAGTAACGAGAATCATTGGTAGAAAAAGAGAGACACTTTGCAGAGCAATAAGTTATGTATTGAACAAAATTCAATCAATTGAAAGGCGGAAGGCCTCCCCAGACATTGCTGGATGAGGAGGCAATGCCGAAGATTTGCCGGAAGGCATACAGAAAGAAGATTGCCAAAATTGCCAAACGTGTTAGCATCTAAAATTATAAGACTTTTTTCTTCTCTTCGATTTTTCCCTCGGACAGCCACGACGACGTGGCAGCAAATTAGTAAAGGAATAAAAAGGATATTCTCAAAGCATCTTGCCTATAGCAATTATATAGTTTAGATAACCCATATGCAACAACAAAACCTAAATCAACTTTTTAGTACATGTCAAACTTGGAGGGCTTTCCTTTCATACATCTTTCAGAGGTAGCAAGTTAATAGCAATACCTAAGCACATGAAATCAAAGATGTTAAGTAATATTGTGTTAGCCAACATCATATATCATAGAAGACAAAATTTATTACAAATATTGCTGTTGCTAGGCTTTTGCAAACATTTGTCATGTTGCTGCTTGCTTAAGGAAAAAAATTTATGCTTACTATGAAAAGGTACTGAACACACATTGTCCCAAAACACACATTGTCCCACTCAAAAACATTATTTATTAAGTAGAAGTAGAGTTGGCAGGAATTGCCAGCAACTGGGTATATCTTAATGTGTTTGCATATCCATTATGAAATAACTTGTTCAATGCGTGTGCATGTGGTCATTTTGGTTTTTTATATCTCTATCTGCGTACCTCTCCAGCTTGTCTATGGCCCTTCTTCTTTAATTTACTTTGAACATCGCTTGTCTGAACGTTTTGGTTCTTCCATGTACTTTTGGTTTTCTAGCTTCTCCAATGCCTAAATGTTAGCAAACTCCTGTTATAGATGTAATGAAAAATCAGTAAAAACATGAGGGCTTTTGCCCTAATATATAGAGTGATCCGTGAGAAAAAAAAATTGATAGACAAAGTTAGTTATGTTGTAAGCACTGTAAATAAGATGATATGCATGTCTGTACTTTTTGAACAATATAAAAGAGTGAACAGACAACATCTATGCAGCCTGGTATTTAACAAACCATTTACATCTTGTCAGACCCGCATTAAACTATTAAGAATAGAACAAAGAATAAATAAAGAACCAAATACATGGGTTTTCTGAATGGAAGACTTTTGAGCTTCTTACGTGGCCATTTTCCAAATTCTCTGTATCTTTCCTTTAAAACTGGCAATACAACCTTGAGCTCTTTCGATGCTTAGATCAATATCCAAGCTGCCATTATAAGCCAGGGCTCCCTTATTCAACATTTGGCAAGGAACTGAAGCAGTTGTTACCAGCTTCGTCTTTGGATTCCCAGCACAATCAATACCTGTGGAAAGAAACCACAATATGGCATGGGCATGCTTAATGCATCAAGGCTTTTACATAATTAAGTGTGACGCCCACCCTCATAAATATACGGCCCCGTACGTACACTCGGCGAAAATCCCCCATCCGTCCATCAACCGCATGGGCCGGCCCGGCCTAACCCGCACTCTGAGAGAATCCTAGTGCGGGCGGGGGGACACGAAGGTGTCTTCTGGCGCCTTCCCCTATGGGCTCCTATCACAATGGAAGCATAAACAACGCCGAACTAGCAATAACAATACAACATACTACCTCGGCGGTAGTCCATCACATATCCACAACCGCAAAGAAGATAATCCTAAGCCATAAAACATAAGAGCTCCTACCCATGGCTCCCACTGTAGGGGAGGGTGACCGACCGGGCTAGGCCTCAAGATAGAGCAGACCGAAGTCATAACAATGGCGGGGCTGGCTATAGACAATGGCTAGGGTTGACCACTCCATCCGCCCCTCCTGCATACTTTGCGGATGGGCTAAATCAGCTCGGCATGACTCTAGCCTTCCGGATACGCAATCCCATGGCATCACCCATCGGGACTACTCCAGGTTGCATCTCCCCGTCCGATGGAGGCAGAAGGGTTGCATCTCCCCTTCCTGTGGTCTAGAGGTTCCTGGCGGCTAGAGAATCGCATGGCGACACACGATTGCACTCGACTTAACCCCCAAAACGAGAGCCAAGCCAACACTTGCAGCTCTCGAGAGGCAGTGGCGACACCATTGCCCCAGAGGTGTCGGACCCATGCTCGCCCACACACGTGACCGACCATAGGCCTAGCCCACTATGGGATCCCCCGCCCCCACTCGGCAGGATCCTCCCTCCACATTCCCTCTAGCCCCTGTTATGTGGTGCCGAGTCACATCATAGCCTCGATAGCCCGGGTGGGCTCCTATGCACAGCCGCAACTAATAGGAACTAAGGGATCTACTCTAGGAGCATACTACATATGGCCCTAGGTCTCTACCCCCTTCCCCATACAAGAGGAGCAAACATGATCAACCAACATCACATAATCATCATATCCTAAGAATGATCATAAGAAGAACATCTTAACCTAATCATACAATCTAACTAATGGTTAGGGTTCATTGATTAGGGTTCAAGATGTTGAATACGGGTTCTAGGATGGCTCTACTCTAGATACAAGATACTAGCACATCTGGAATGCTAATTCCGTGGATGGGCTATCACAACTACTACCCTACATACCGCCCCCCGATGCTCTCCTCCAGATCCGTGTGCCTCCATGGTCTTCGACCCACGTGATGCTGCTCCTGCTCCAAGAACGAGTCTACCCTGCTGGGGCTGCTGCGCCAGTCTATGCCACAGCAAACGATGTTCGAAACGGAGTTTCGAACGAGTAGGTGAGTCTCTGGGTGCTAGGGCTGGAAAGAGGCCTAGGGTTAGGGTTCCACCATATAAGTTAGGGTCCACCTAGGATGCCACGGGCACCAATCGGGTGAGTCCCGTGGTGGCGGGTGCCCCCACAGGTTAAGGCCACGTGGATAATGGTCTAACCTATGGTTGGCTAAGTTATGAGAATAACTTGGCCATGCCCCTAGTGCCACAATCTATGGTATACAAGGCTATGAAGATAGACTTGTATAGTGATCGGATCCCTAATATACGTGTATTTATGGCGATATTCCCCTCGACCGTCACATTCTCCCCCCCTTAGGACAATGCTGTCCTCAGCATTGCGCTAAGGTGACGAACCTACCTTATGCCTGCAAAAACAACAACATGTCATAACCTTTAATTTACTTTAGCAATCAAGTTTTATTAGTAAAAAGTCAAAATTTAGGCTATATTTGTACTTATACAAAATTATATAGCCTTAACAATCAATTATTTCACGATAATACAAAATACTATTATAAGTGTTATTAGGGTTCATAATCTAAATTATGGCTCCCCTATCTTCTCGTAATGCGCCCTCGCTGAAGTCCCCTTCTACTTGCCTGCAAAAGGAGCACATTACGCTAGTTTAGTTAATAATTTGTGGTTTTAGGGGACCACCCCTTACCTCCTTGAGCCGAACCACCGCTCAAGGTTGTCCTACTACCTTGCACAAGATCATGGCCCTTTCGATTTGAGCTTAAGGATCATTTAAGATGCTCCCATCATCGCCCATGATCGAAAGTGCTACCTGCATACGATCGCCGTGATCGAGTACACCCCAAAGCATCATGCCCCGAGGGTTTCAAGCTAGGGAACGCCTCACGATCCCATCATCGCGATGATCACTTTAACCTTCACCATGACCCTCCCACGGCCAGGTGTGGCCCCCGCGATCGCAGGGCATAGAGAGCATCCGATCGATGTCCCATCATCGCCCACCATGCCTCATTCTCACTCACATGACCCTAATGGTCATGCGCACCTCTTGGTGCGCAGGGCCTAGAGAATGCCCCAAAGCATGCATCCCATCATCGCCCACACGATCCAAGGTTCCCGCACATGCACCCTACTAACTAGAATGCATGCGCCCGGGCCTAAGGCTAACTAACAACATACTAGCTAACCACCGGGTAAGTCGGGGTCCACCAAGTCTGAGACCACTTCGCCATCAAACTCCTTCATAAACTCGGGTATTGCTTCTCCAAATATTGCTTCAATACCCATGTCACGTCTTCCACGGGCAAGTGCTTCCACTTGACCAAATATTGGAGGAATTGAGACCACCTAGTCCTCTTTGAATGACTTATCAAGAAGCAATTCAGGCACAATTTCAACTTCATCCTCCTCGGCATTTCCAACAAAGTTGGAGTATCCAAAACCTCCTCGTGGTTAGGATCGTGCCTTTTAATAAACTCACATGGAAGACCTTAAGGTGGGTCAAGAGATCCAACTTGCGGCTTGAGAGCCCACTCTTCTCCAAGATCTTGAACGGACCGCCCACCTAGGGCGAGCTTCCTACAATTGCCGATGCGGAGCTTCCCTTGCTTAACCTTTTACTTGAGCCAACTTTATCTCAATACAACAAAACAACTCTCAAGGAGTTTTATGTCTATCCGCTAGACTCTTCAATTATGCCCATGCTTTGTTGAAGATACTCTCACACTTCTACCAAAAGCTATCGCGATATATGTTGTCGTTGTTGAGAAACTTCCACCTTGGGCACTAAATTATGCCACATAACTATGGTCACACGCTGATAATCAGAATCGATCATGGGGAGACATCTTCGATGACTCTTGCTTCATATTATTGTACGTAATTGACCAGGTGGATGTACTCGCCCATTTGGATTACTTGTTCCAATCATAGCTTCTCAACGTGCTTCCAAAAAATTGTGTTGGTGCGGTCCCTTTGCCGATTGATCTGAATTGATAAGCAAAACTCATCAACAAGTTGGTGCAGCTCGTGTTGAAGAAGTCTTGCTAAACGCCGCTAAAGAACTTCGATCTCTGTTGGTGATGATCGACCCGCATTCCATGCGCCTAAAAGAACTCTTATGTAAACCACACGGCTAGATCCAAGGCGGTGTCTATGGTGTGGCATGGCAAGTATGTGCCCTTTTGATAAGCTATATACCACAACTATCAAGGCTTTGAAGCTTCTTGTTGTCCTTGAAGGCCAACTATAAAACCCATGCTGATGACTTCCCACTTGGTGTCCGCACCGCCCAAGGTTCCAAAACTCCTGAATCCGGGTTGTTCCGCCTTGTCCGGGGCTCCACCGACATTCTTGGATATATCTGATTATCTACTTCTTCATACCCGGCCAGACGTAGCTACTTCTAATCTTGAAGTAGGCCTTTATAAATTTTGCATGGCTGGAAATAGGGCTATTATGCGTGTCATGGAAGATTGTTCTTACTTCTTATACTTTGGGTAGGCATAATTTTTCTTTTTGCTATTAGAGATTGCCTTCCTTTTTAAACTATTTGAAGGTTTCTTTTTTCTTAATCCGCCCTTGCACTCTTGCAACGACTAGCCCATTATGTGCTTGAAGTCCATGTTGGGTAGATGGCTTCTTCTATCTTCTTTGCCGAATTCACTTGCCGGGTGGAGATTGCAAATTGATGCTTCAAAGGCTTGCCAATGAGTGGCGGCGCCTTAACATCTCCATGGCTTCCCTCAATTGGGCTACATGCTCTTCCATTAATTTGCTGTAGATCACGCTGTTGTTGAAGAGATATTGATGAAGAAATCATCCAAGGAATCTTCGAAGATGTCGTCCTCGAATGCATACAAATTGGTGGAGCATTCCATAGACTCAAGGGCATCACTGTGAAATGATAGTGCCCATACCAAGTTCTGAAGGAGTCTTATAATTATTTTCCCCCTTCATCCTTATTTGCTGATTGCCCGAGCTTAAGTCGATTTTGTAGAAGAATCCTGCTTCTTGGGGCTGATCCATTATGTCGTTTACTTGCTGAGCTTCCCATGGTTGATATACATCTTTAGAATTCCATCTTGGCCGAAAGGATCCCCAAGCCGGTCAACTCTTACAACTGTTCCTTGTGTTCCTTGAGCTCGCTAGCTTGAAGTGCTCATTCTATAAAGAGCCTTGCTAATCCGGTGCAAGAGTGATTTCAGACTCTACGCCTCTATAGAGCACAAGCTCTCAAATTTCATCAGGGGATATATCATGGGACTTCTTAATTAACTTAGAAATTGGCCAAGGCAACTGTTTCGAAGTAGCATGTTCCTTCTTACTCTTGTAGTCGGGGTTGACAACTTGTAGCTTATGTAACACCTCATTCCTCATGATGTACTTAAGTAATTGCTTTATCGACATGCGCTGTAACGATTGGAATTACTTAACTTAAATTATAAGGTACTTGCCCTTTGGTGCCGGATAAGTATCTCTTGCTTATGATAATAAATTATTGCCTTAGCCGGCTTTAATATTGCATGTCTATTCCGAGGTCATGGCTGCCAATGTACATAAGTTGGTGCCGATGCTTTACTTAGCTATGCTTGAGGTTGATGTCGACTTGACTCTTTGTTCCGTTGGTGCTGCTAATTACCGACCTTGCCTTAATTACTGGCCTAGATTTAGACTTAAGAGTCTTGCTCTTAAAGATGTCCGTCCATCTAGGAGGTGCAAAATTACAAGTTAAAGAACTACTTACATAAATCCTATGGCCACAAATTTAGTCGGCAAGATGACATTACTTTTGGGCACACATAGAAAAACTATATGGTTAGATAATTATTCTTGTTTCAGATCTAATCTATAGTCTAGATCTCCCTTTCTTACTTATTGCCCTCTTGAAATAGTCCCACCTTTGAGTTGATGCCATCTAAGAAGTTGGCCGGACTTATTAGATTGCTTCCCTTCATTTGGTCGGATTATTCTTTATGCTGCGGAAGTACTCGTCATATACATGGTCGACGGTTATCCTATTATTGAATCCTTCTTAGCGAGGTGATCAAGTTCACGAAGAGGTTCCAATATGTTGGATATCTGCCAGCAATGTATACAATTATTGTACTCCATACATTTTCTTTCCAATACTTGAAGCTTTGCTCCATTCTTGGGTCCATCTTTCTAAAGGAAAAGACAAAAAAAATTCTACTCGAAATTTCGTCCCCATCCCATCATGGATGTTATCACCCATAATTCTAAGAAACTCAACTATCTGATAGGTCCCCTAGCTTGCTCAAAGCTGGTGTTGGAGTAGATGTCATTGGAGTAGATTAGTCGTTGGAGTAGCAAGGCGATGATCCATAATTTGTTGAAAAGAATCTGGTATCCTTGGAGTTGCTGTATGGTCCTTCAAGTGCCCTGCTTTCTTTTATTGAACATATTTTGACTCTGCCGTCCTTAATGTTGATGTCGACTACCTTCATTAACATTATCCCTATTAGTGGACTTGCTGATGTAGATAACATAACGCTTCTCGTCGATCCCAAGAGCTTGAAGATAATGTTCTTCACATTCTAGAATCTTTCATGTCGCCATCCGCCTTTGAGGTTACGAGATTCGAGGATGATTCTTCCAACTCCCCGAATTGCTATTGTTGTGCTTGACCTTGTCGATTCTATTCTTCGCCTTGCCGGGTTGCATGTTGTTGTTATAAGGCTGATGACAATGTTGAGTGCTTTACCCCTTCTAACTGCAGGCAACTTCTCTTTGCCGAGAGGAGTTTATGTGCATCCATCTCATAGGGACTAATCTTGACTGATCAATTAATAATGCTGGTATTTTGTCCCCCATGATGCCTCTTCTTGATGGTGTTTGACCTCCAATCTCTAAGGTAGAAGATTGTCGATCATCATGAGATTGCGATGGTGTTGCCGAGGTTGATGTAGGCGCTCTGAAGTATCGGGGGCTGATGAGGAAGAAATTTGTTGCGCCTCGCCATATTCCTATTTCCCGGGAGCCTACCCTTGTCGGGCTTGCAATACCTCCTTAGTCAAAGCATGTCCGCTTGGAATCTAGATCCGATACTACTATGTCCTCAGATATCTGCGATAGTTGCCCTTCCTCGGAGGTATATCCAGTCTCATCTTTTAGGGCTCTTGATATCATAAGTCGATGAAGTATACTTGTTGGTGGTGTAGCTGTGGCATTAGTCATCGATGTCGGCCCTTCCTCGAGACAATATGGCACTTGGAGAGTATCCTTGACTAGGAGATGTTCCTCCCTTAATGTGATCAATTTTGTAAGTGCCACGATGCCCATTGGCTGTTGCATAGCCCTCTTGGAAATTCTTATGTCTAATCTTGATGTCGCAATCGTTCTTCCTATAGGCTCTCCTTTATTTTTCATGTTCGGGCTTCCCTGTACACCATCTTGGCCTTTGATTTGTTGAAGTTTCCTCCATAGTTTGCCCTCTTCTTTCAATTCGTTGATGTTGTCGAGTCTCTCCAATGTCGAGGCCGGCCAGTTCTCCTGACCTATTTTACTGCCCTAAGCACCAGGCAATTAATACTACCGCAAGAACAATTATTTACGTTTACTTACTCTACAAACCCTAATTTTTATACCTTTATCCACTCTACCTCAAATGACCCATTTGGCATATGGCACTCTACTAGGCACTGAGAAAGGTACTTATTTACTATCGTGGGGGTGGTAGAAGGAGATTTATTCACTGAGTGTACTTGGTGTGCTAAGACTAAATTACTTAAATAGAATGAATTCCTAGATAATTATCTATGATACAAGGCATGGCTGAAGACACTTGATGATAGTGCACCTATAACGTGTGTTGGTGTACCCTACCAACGTGTGACAACAATTTCTAAGGCCTTGGCAACTAGCTGGGTTTCTATGAAAAAGGTTTAATTATACTACCTACATGTAGACAAGAAGACACTTAGCAAGATAAGACGACAAGTAAGCTATGATGAGTGCAGGTGCTGTCTCTATCTAGCTTAAGTTAATATTATCTAACATTATTAAAGCTTAAATTTAATTAAGAATCCTAATTTAAACACAAACGATGCCCGCCCTCAGTGGTTGGCACGGGGGGGTTTGGGGGGGTTCAACCTTGTGGGTGGGAGGTTCGATTCCCGCTACTGTGGGAATTCTTTTAAGATGAGGTTCAAATAGATTGAAAAGCTAGAATGGAGTGCTGCAAGATACTAGATTCCCGCTACTGTGGGAATTCTTTTAAGATGAGGTTCAAATAGATTGAAAAGCTAGAATGGAGTGCTGCAAGATACTAGAATGCATGGAAAAGGCTAGGATACTAGATACTCAGAACTTTTCATTGCAATTTTGCCAAATCTTCAGACAGAGATGCATGAAACCGGGTGGCTGTGCGAAAATGGGCCTAAACCGGGTGGCTGTGCGAAAATGGGCCTTCCGTCAAGGGTGCAAAGGCCAAAATGGGCCTTGACGTTTAGGTGGCTGTGCGAAAATGGGCCTTCCGTCAAGGGTGCAAAGGCCAAAATGGGCCTTCCGTCAAGGGTGCATGGGCCTTCCGTCAAGGGTGCAGAGGCCAATTTCGCATAGCCTTCCGATTTGGGATCTTTGGGACTTCTATCAAGAGTTTTAGAGTGGTTTTGAAAATGGGCCTAAACCGGTGGTCATATTTATAAATGGGCCTTCCGTCAAGGGTGCAAAGGCCAAAATGGGCCTTCCGTCAAGGGTGCATGGGCCTTCCGTCAAGGGTGCAGAGGCCAATTTCGCATAGCCTTCCGATTTCGGATCTTTGGGACTTCTATCAAGAGTTTTAGAGAATTTAAAGATCCTAACATACTTATTTGGGAATTTCTAACCTAATTTGGAACTTTTCCTGGGCTAATTGGGCAAAATTTGGCCTGGATATGGTGAAATCGGATGGCTATGCTTTGATTTGGGCCTTCCGTCAAGGGCTGAAAGGCTATTTTCAAGACACCCTTCCATTTCGCTATTTTGGCCGAAATTTGACTAATTTGCCTATAGTACTTTTACTAAATTATTCTATTTGGATGCTTACAAATATGATGGCTACAACTAAACTAAAATTTGAGCAACCCAAACACATTTTATACAAAATTGGAAGTCACTTTACAACAAAATTTTATATTTATGGGAGACTTAATAATTACATTACTTTGGACAAAAATGCATCCTCAAGGGTATTCCCTTGGGATGCACGCCCCAAGTATATATCCTTGGGCATCAAAGTCACCCCTCTTGGCGTGGATCGCGCAGAGGTTCCCTTCCTCAAACAACTGGGTGAGCCTCGGCCTCGTGGCTGCTTGCAATTCGCCGACGTTCCAAAAAGGTTCTTCCTGGCGGCGCCCCGCTGTACATAATTGTATTTCAAAAGGAAGCTCCTCCCCAAGACTGACCAAAAGAAATTGTGCTATGTTCCTCGGCGGGGGCCTACGTTGTAGGTTCTGCAGCATTCAAGAAGTGGCTAAGAACCCAAACTACCCGGATAGGTTCCGCCGCTTTGGTTGTAGGACCTAACTTAACCACCTTCAGGGAAAACGGGTGGGGATTGGGGCTGGTCTTTGGCGGAGGAAAAGGTTGAGGGAAAATGAGGGGTCGTGGATATTTAAAAAGGGTCAGGGTCCCTCAATTTTCGTCCACCGGGGGGCCTAGCTGATCAAGAGAGAGAAGGTGGGAAAGTTTGATAGGAAAAATGAGGTGTCTCCTTTAAAGATATAGGGTCCCTGAGAATATTCTCCTACCATAATTACCCCTCTTTATTAGCCCCCTTATTAATTACAAGATATTTAGTACTTGGTCTTAATTATTAATGTATATGCTCATCTTCTTCCTTGATATTATTCTTCCCTCCTCGAATCTCTCCTTCGGTTCTGCTCAATCCTGAATTTCAGAGGCTTTATCCGCCGCGGTCTCCGTTTGGACCGTCGTTCTTCTCTTAAGTCCTCCCGCTCCTGCCGCGCGCTCCTCCTCATTTTCCCTCTTCCTCCTTACTAGAAGGTGCTTTTGATCCTCAAACCGTCTAACCTTCTCCTTGCCTTTCTTCCACTACCTAGGAGAGAAAATTTTCCCCATTTTCACTGTTCTTGGTGGAAATGTTCTTCCTCCACCTCTTCCGGCCGGTTAATCATTTCCCGGTTATGGTCCAGTTCGTCGGTTCTTTGAACGTTCTGCCCGGCGGGGCTGCTCGGCATGTGAATATGCCGTCGCTGGCGCTGTATTTGGTAGGGGGAAATCCTCTTCCCCTCCTTGGACCGCAGGGGGTGCTCGGGATCTTCTTCACATGGGCGTCCTAGTGCTAGGTTCGGACATCCGAGGTGTGGGGGCGCCCCTGCTTCCTCAGGGTCTGTTTGGTTCGCCATACTTAACGGTCCTAGAAAATACGGGTGGGGATAGGGCTGGTCAAGAGAGAAAGGTGGAGGAAAGTTTGAGGGAAAAATGAGGTGTCGAGATATTTAAAGAGGAGGGTCCCGAGAATATTCTCCTACCATAATTACCCCTATTTATTAGCCCCCCCCCAGGGCTGGCTATAGACAATGGCTAGGGTTGACCACTCCATCCGCCCCTCCCAGTGCATACTTTGCATGGGCTAAATCAGGCCTGCATGACTCTAGCCTTCCTGGACACGCAATCCCATGGCATCACCCATCTGGGACTACCTGTGTTGCATCTCCCTGGTCCGGCGAGGCGTGAAGGGTTGCATCTCCCTTTCCGGGGTCTAGAGGTTCCGTGGGCGGCTAGAGAATCGTGGCGACACACCATTCGTGCACCAATTTAACCCCCAAAACGAGAGCCAAGCCAACACTTGCAGCTCTCGAGAGGCGGGCGACACCATTGCCCCAGAGGTGCCTGACCCATGCTCGCCCACACGAAGTGACCCACCATAGGCCTAGCCCACTATGGGGATCCCCCTCAAGCCCCCACTTTCCCAGGGATCCCTCCCTCCACATTCCCTCTAGCCCCAAGTATGTGGTGCTTGAGTCACATCATAGCCCCTCGATAGCCCTGGTGGGCTCCTGCGCACAGTGGCCGCAACTAATAGGAACTAAGGGATCTACTCTAGGAGCATACTACATATGGCCCTAGGTCTCTACCCCCCCCCCTTCCCCATACAAGAGGAGCAAACATGATCAACCAACATCACATAATCATCATATCCTAAGAATGATCATAAGAAGAACATCTTAACCTAATCATACAATCTAACTAATGGTTAGGGTTCATTGATTAGGGTTCAAGATGTTGAATACCGGGTTCTAGGATGGCTTCTACTCTAGATACAAGATACTAGCACATCCGGAATGCTAATTCCGGATGGGCTATCACAACTACCACCCTACATACCTGCTCGATGCTCTCCCCTCCGGATCCTGTGCCTCCATGGTCTTCGACCCACGTGATGCTGCTCCCGCTCCAAGAACGAGTCTACCTGGCTGGGTCGTTGCATGATCTATGCCACAAAGAACGATGTTCAAACGGAGTTTCAACGTAGTAGGTGAGTCTCGGGTGCTAGGGCTGGAAAGAGGCCTAGGGTTAGGGTTCCAGCCTATAAAGTTAGGGTCCACCTAGGATGCCACGTGGCACCAATCGGGTGAGTCCTGTGTGGCGGGTGCCCCCAATAGGTTAAGGCCACGTGGATAATGGTCTAACCTATGGTTGGCTAAGTTATGAGAATAACTTGGCCATGCCCCCTAGTGCCACAATCTATGGTATACAAGGCTATGAAGATAGACTTGTATAGTGACGGATCCCGGAATATACGTATTTATGGCGTATATTCCCCTGGACCGTCACATTAAGGCCTTGGAAAAAGTATCATGAGAGAACTTTTGTACAGGGCATTTGCTGCAAAGCCATCCATCAAATGGTATTTTCAAATATAGAGATTTGAAGAGGGATGATCTACAGGGCATAAGATACGTTCATTCCATTATCTCAAATATAAAAGGAGCTAAGGCATTAGGAATTTACACTGTGCATGTGGCTAAGATAAGTGAGGTGGCCTACAAGAAAATAAAGCCAAATAAAATAGAAGAGAATAGACCAGGTCGGGCCATAACAATAAACTCTTAGCACAACAAGAGTAGAGAATGTAGACACAAATTCAATATTTACACGTAATAAGTAGGCAAGCAACCATGCTTCCAAGATATATATCTTTAAGTCTAAAACAAAACAACTATAAAGATCTTATTGAGTAAATTAATCCTTATGTTCTTCACTCCAACTCTATCACCATGATGCTTGAGGAAGCATGTGACCTCGTAAGCCACCATCCCAAGACAAAACAAACATTAGAACATAAAGCGAATGCCAACTATGGGAAAAAAAAAAGAAACATAAGTAGGTGAGATGGATTGGCATTGTGAAGAGTGGTAGTGACAGAGTTTTTGATCCCAATGAATATGTTATATTCAACATCGAGATTATCTATTATTAATGGTTGCCCGGTGTTGCTGGCTTTGGCAACAAAGTGTTTGGTATGCACGCACATGTGCCAACATTGATCTTTTATGTTGAAGTTGTGTCCAATGACAATTAAATAACAACCACAAATATAAACGATTAAATGTACCACAAATCCCATAGCACACTAAAACAAAAAAATTCATTTTTTTCCCAAATACAAAAAGCAACTGGCAACAACCTTGTTTCACTTATTTGCACTCAACTTGCATCTTAAGGAGGCAATCCAAGACATGGAGATTGTGCCCATTTCCTGTGTATCAACCTACAATTAGTAGGTTCCATATGACACAACATCTTGGAGTAGCACCTTTTGAAAGACTTGACGTGCTTCTATCATAGACCCACATTTGGCATACATGTTATGTTGATCGATGTATTGCAAACAAAAGGATCACTACATCAAATGCCAACAAAATTAGATTGTTGAGCCACCACTACTATCACTACAAGTTCTGGCGCTAGAATGGGGAGGAGCAGGAGCAGAAAAACCAAAGGAAACATAGGCGAGACCAAGGACAACAAGACCGTGATATATGCCAAGGACGTGGCAAAAGGCTTTAGGCCTTTTCGGGCAATGTGGTCCTTTGGGCTTTTGTCCAAAGAGGGCTTTGGTCCAAAGAAGGACCAAAGGGTCGTGCATGCTATATAGTTGCTCGGGGGAGAGCTCTGGGGGCGGCTGTGTTTTGGCTGAGAGCTCGTGGTTGGGTGGTGAGATAGCATGCCACGTCAAGTGTCTGTTTTAGTGGTATCAGAGAGTTAGGTTTCGATGGGTGTTCCATTAGAGATGGGATTGGTGCTTACACAAGTAACTCTAAGCAAGATATACTCATGGTTGTTTTGTTGTGGATTTTGCAGATCCCGACTTGTGTTTGGCACAACGAGTATGAATTCTAGCATGGCTAGGCTATGCTTTGTAGCTGAGTTCTGGTCTTGGCAAGCATAGAGCTATGCCTGTAAGATAATGAGGTTTTTGTCATATGCCAAAGAATCTGCTTCGTATGCCAAAGAATTTTATAGCGTCCTCTCTCTGATAAACCGACAGATCGTTCAGCAACTTCGTTATACTGCTTGCTCCAAATATCCTGGTGATAGCAGTGGCCTCCGAAGAAAAATGGCCGCTACTACAGTGTTCTACACGTCACAAATTTTTATGAGAACTAGTAGTGATAGTAGTTGCCTCCGGACAAAAACCAGGCAGCTTGCGGGCTCCTCACAATTCTCCAGCAGAGGGCGATCTGCAATCGAATTAGCAAGGGCCGATCTGCAGTGGAATTAGTAGGCCAGATTTTGCTGTGTCGTGGCCTATAAAAGGTCAGAAAGCTTATTTCAAATATCTATTAGCCATTAAACAAAGAGAGCCTTTAAACCTTATTAGAACCTTATGAAACCTTACGCATAAAAACCCTTTAAAATTTTTCCCCAAAAAAAACTCGGTACAAAGCATCTACAAACATAACAGTGCACACCAAAGGAATCACATATGTCTAAAAGTAATTCAATAAATACAATTAAGAGGTAGATAATAAATTAATGATTATATTGTATATCCTAGATAAATAAATGGCATCATTCCAATTTTTTACTGTAAAAAGTAGATAGATATTAGATTATTATTTTTACATTATATATACATGACGATCTCGGCATTTGATATTCTTACCCTGGCTTTGAGGATCCCGAAGGATGGATTGTGTGATCCCGGAGGGCGGGATCCCATAGTAAGCACTGCTTACTGCGCAGTAATTGTGCAAAAATCTTCCCACTTATAGGGGAAATCAAAGACTCGACTGGAGGAGAGGATCAAGTAGCAATGGAAGAGGAAGCAGGGCAAGCGCTGCTGCGACAAGCTTGCACGAATCCAGACAAAAAATGCACCAAAATTGCGCAGTAACCCATTAACTGCGCAGTTGACTGTGGGATCCCGGACGAGGGGATCCCATTTGGGGATCTCATTAACTGCGCCCTTGACTGTGGGATCCCGGAGGAGGGGATTCCATTTGGGGATCTCAGAGGGCAGGATCAACCCAAACGCTATCCTGAGCCGACAATCTCTTAAATGTCCTAAGAGAGGCTTGAACACAAGAAGTTTTAATTGCTAACCCAAAGAATGAGCCACCAAACCACACGGAGAAGACATATATATGACCTAGTGCGAAGGTCAATTGTGGCCATAATACGGCTGTTAGAGTTGTTTGTGCATATTGGGCCATAGAAAGGGGTATTTTCTAATCCTACGGCTAATAAATGGGTAAAAAACATATGTATGCACAATCATTAGACAATAGAGAGGTAAATATTTCTAGAAAGGTCTTATAATGCAACATGTATAACATAATTACTGGCATTATCAATGACTAATTATGTCCATGAACATTGACGTACAATTCAAATTTCGTGATCTATCCAGGTTTTTGAAATGACGTTTTCAAATTGGCTTATTTGGATGAACTCAGTTTCCTATGGCCATAATGTTGTGCCTTGAGGTGGTGAGATAGTGGATCACAATTTCTAAAAACATAGTTGTAAGGAAGGTACAAAATAGAAATGCCTGACTTTTGTGAAGGTGCAAGATGTATATGATAGGTACAGGTAGGTATATCTAACTAAAATGTTGAATGTCGTCTATTATTTGATAATATAGTTCTATGTAAAATTCAGACCTTTGGCAAATTAAAAGGATATTTTAATCTCATTATGTCAAAAAGCCAAAAGACTTGCAAATGAAATTATAGATTAGAAGCCATATCAGATGGCTAATACGATTCCGACAGACTTGAACTTTTGCCAGTGTCTACAATGCCATGTTTCTATTGGCAAAAATCATAAACCATCTATATCCTAATTGAACTAATGACATTGTTGTGCTTCAGATGTATGTTCTAACCGGTTCAAATGGGTGTCTATGATATGCTCAGTTTTAGAGCATAATATACTTTGGTGGAAGCAAGTTCCACATGCCATATCAACAAGAAACCAAGTAACTTATGTAAATAAGAAGAAAAAACTACAAGTGCTCTGCCATTAAGAATCGAAGTTGGAAACGGATCGTCGGATTTTAAAAACTCTTACACCAAATCCGATGATGCAGATTATTCATTAGCATAGGGTGCAATGAAGCCTTGCTTCCACAGTACCTACATGCCACGTTTTAACTATAGCTGAAACTATAGAGGAATAAAAACACAAAATTTTGACCTCATGTTGGCTTGTGCTAGATAGGCACATGTGCAACGAGGACTTGCTTGCACAAAATATACATGCCACATTGTGCCATAGCAAAAATGCGAGAGAAAAAGAATACATAATTTTGACCTCCGCGTTGTGTTGGATGGGTGTCGATGGTTTTCATCTGGAAATTGGGCAAGTAGCGCGGCCATTGCCTATCATTTCAAACGACACTCGCGTTGGTGCATCACATGTCAATTTTGAGTTGGAAACCTCGACAAAACTGGTGCCACTTGCCAATTTTCAACCCAAAACTCTCTCAGAGGATTGCTAGCCTAAGAAATTGGATTTAGGATTGAATTGAATTGAATATTTATCATCCACGGAGACCAAAACTCTATGGATCTAATGCAAGAAAGAGAGCACATCAACCCCGTTACAGCCTAAGATAAACAAAATCCCCATCTCGAAGAGTTTTCGAGGGTTTACTTTATCTCCCAACTGGCTTTATTAAGACAGTTTAAACCTATGATTAGCATGTAGGCTAGATTCAGAAGTCGGATATCTCTCATGTTCTTGTATACAGAGGACAACAAAGAGATAGGCCTCCAATCATTAATAGTAGAAGGCTGCTTAATCTTAGGAATCAAGGAAATGCATGCGGTATTCAAGATCCTATCCATTTGAGAAGACTGCAGCAACTCAAGATACACCTGGTACACAAACTCACCAGCCCACTCCCAATAAGTCTGAAAGAACTCCACAGGGATGCCATCCAGCCCAGGACATTTATCCTTGGCCATGCACATACATGCCTCCGCTTAATCCTCTCCGAGAGCTCCGCGCTCCAAGCTCTCACCGGTGAGGCAGTAATAGATGGCTTAATGCCCCCAAAACAAGCTCCCCGTGATCTCGCTCATAGGGAAGAGTCGCCAAAGAAAAAAACCGAGAAATGAGCATGCACATACCTCTCAAAATCGGTGGGATCCTCCAAAGTCCGGCCATCGTGCAAAGCAAGGGACGCCATAGATCTTTGATATCGCCACGCCTAGCCGCCCGAAGAACACCGACGAACTTGTGTCCCCCTCCTTCAACCGTGGGGCCACCTTCACACGCGCCCCGTGCACTTTAACCTGCGCCGCAGAGCAACAATACGCCGCAACACGTGATTCTCCCTAATGCCATCGAAGGTCGCGCCGAATCTTCTCCAACTCCCGATAGAGACCATGCAACTCCCCGCTGCTCGCCGCACACGCCGCCTACCAAAGTCCTTGGCAAAACGCTTCACCCCGCCAACGCAGTCACCATACCGCATATACCCTTTCGAGATGAAAAGGTATCAAGCCACAACTCCCGCACTGGGTCGAAAATCCCGCATCGCCCGTGCCGAAGTGTTCAAACGGAACACCGGCCCTAGAGGGCCGAGAGGCAATCGCACCACGACCGACAAAACCTGAGGGTAATGATAAAAAATGGAGGTAGACAGAATGTTACTCCGGCGCAAAGAGGGCACACCATCCAATGCGCATGGGGAAGCATAGCACCGGTCATGCCTCGCATACGCCCGGCCCGCACCAATCTGTCTATTACAATAGGTGAAAGACAAGTCCCCAGGGACCTCAACCAAGGCCAAATCCTGCAACAAACGAGACCACTGGTCCCTCTCAAACCCATACACAACCCAGGTTCTAGAACCAGAGCGATCCTCTACTCGCTCTACCATATTGAAGTCCCCTAACAGCAACCAAGCAACCTGCAACCCATCAAGGGCTCGCAACTTATTCCGGATTGCGTAAATGTCTTAGTTAATACAACTAGTCATAGAAATTCTTACAACTTGTTATTACTCTGCCCAGACATCATGCTCGAATTTCCTCTGCTGGCTAATTCTTTCTTAAGCCCAGGTGCCACCCAATTCCTTCTATGATTACCTAACTTTATAATTTTCTTTTAACATGCCAACAATGAGTTCAAAGCAACAAATTGACAAATCCAAACATAAACAACAAATAAAGACCACAACCCAAAAAAAGTTACAGAAAAGAAAACAGCAACACAGCAAGCAACGAAGATAGACATGTTTCGGCCTCTTTGGGCTCTGATTTTGGCATGGATTCACCATCTACCACTGACCCACCACCAAATCGACATGATCCAAGCCCAAATCGACCTGATTCCGCTGATTTTGAGACATTTTCGGGCAGTTGGATCGCTTGAGGAGCTCTTCAAACACTGCCGAATAGCCATGCCAGTCCTTAATTCCTTCAAAATAGGCCTTTAAACTCAATTTCGGCCCTCTCCTAAGTAGTTTCAGCATGTTCTAACCATGCCCAATCCACGCCATGAGACATGTGCTCAGTTTTTTTTTTCTTCCTGATCAATCCCATCTTGGTTTTTGTCGGATCCAATTCACATCCTCAGAACAAATCCAATCCTTCTTCCTGATGATCTTTCAAAAGCCCATCTTACAAATCCAATTACCCAGATACAAAGCCTCTCAATCACAACTCTTAACAAAAGCATGTACAATCATGGCAGCCTATGCAAACCTCAATTGAATCCTAAAAATTAGAATTCAAACTCCACCTGAAAAGGAAGAACGATTTGATGCCGTTTATTCTAGCTCCTGCCTCCAGATAGCCTCCTCCGGCTCCTCTGCAACTCAAATTCCTTCTGGAGCTCCTCTCTTGCAACAATTCCTCACGTACCACCAAAAGCCCTCTTCTATAATTTTTTTCTTTTTATAGTTTGGCTTATGTGGATTTACTTATGTGGATATATGAACCCAAAGATAAATTCTAAAAAAATGAATCTCTAGCCCAAAGGTTAAAAAAACCAATAGTTTTTCACAAAAAAAACGAGTTTCCGATCGCCGGAAAAATAATTTGGCGTCCAAAACACAGAAAACCTTAGCGTATATTCATACGCAAAAAAACCAAAAAGTTTTTCACCGCCGGAAATACAATCAGTAATGACGGCCGTCAGATTATCAGATATACCCCTGATATGCCAGAATATGCCAAAACCAACCCTCCCCCTAACGAATTGCCCCCTTAACAAGGGCAATCCAAAAAGTTTTAGATTGAAATTAATTAAATGATTATGTTTATGTTTAAAAAAAATGAATAGTTTATTATTGATTAAATGCCAATATATTTTATTTCATCAATAATAAATTATTCAATAGTTACTATTAAACAAATAACTTTATATCATTTAATTAATTTCAACCTAAAACTTTTCTTGAAGTATTTTTATAAGTGTAAAAGTTTGTAAATTATGAAATTCTAATAATAGTTTTAAGTCAATCGTTAATCAAACCATCAAATTTCATTTAATTATCATGATTGCTACATCAAAAGTAGGTAACCTACACAAAGATGGAAACAACTTATTTGAGCATGCTGCTACTCTCATTCTATGATCTGCCCTGATGCTGGCGTAAAATTTGAGACGACCTTTGAGTTTGTATCGATGAACATAAAAAAGGCTTTTACATCCGACACCAAACCCCTAGATGCACGCTGGATACAATAGAATGGACTATTATTAGTACCTTGCTTCATTTTCAAAAGATTTCTTGCTTCATCGAAAACAAAAAGAAAGCAAACACCCTTAGGCCCAAAACCATCCTTATTCTTTTTTGAACCTGCCATTGTTTCTTCGCCCGCGTAATCCTTTTTTAGATCTGCCATTGCTTTTTGGCCCGCGCTGTTCATTTCATTCTCTGTGCAATTGCATTGGTTCTTCTTCTTCTTGCCCAAGCTCACCCCCCTTTCTTCCATACATTTAATTACTTCCCTATAGTCTTTTGTTTGGTGGAGTTTGTAAATTTCCTCTTTTCCCAGCCTACCTTGAGACTTACTGTACCAATCAAAACAGGCCGTAATCAAGGCATAGCCTTCTTCATGGCTTGTGATGGATCTAAGCAGCTCGTATACGACAGGATTGGATTTCGGATATCCCTTCTGCGCTGGCTTCATTAAACTGAAATAAAAGACAACTGGCATTTCTGGTGCCAATGCTATCTCCTTAATAATGCGGGACTTGCCCCACCCACTGCTTTGAACAATAGTTGTGCATGGGGCATACCAGGTGCTACTTTTACCTTTCCATGTATTGAAACATTTATTTCCCCCCCCTTTTTTTTTTTTTTGAGGGAACGAGAATTTTTGTATTATATAGATAAAAAAGTACAATGTTCATGCTCATAGAGAATTACTACAGGAGTAATCTCAACATCTTCATTCTCTATTTTGCAGAAACTTATTAGATGCTCTACAACAGATATACATAAAGCACATGAATTGCTCGATAGCTGATATGCTTGACGTGCTCGGATTACTCTTTCCACCTGGTAACTAGTAGATGTATGGCAATACAAAGGCAAACCATGCAGGCTCCTGAATGATGTAATCCTCTTAGAGGAAGCAGTTGAATACTCCAAAATTTCTTAGGAGAGGAATAGGAATATCTAACCTTACTAAGTGCAAGGCATAGCTGTATTTCTGTATGACACAACAACAGACTAGAAAGCATCAGTACCTGAGCGAGCTCTTACTCAAACATATATTTGAGCGTAACCAGTTAAGCGTCAGTACTTATTCTGGTCATGAGGTTCTTGGCATAGCAGTATCAAGAACCGAGTGCTTAGAATAATCTTTCACTCAAACATATATTTGAGCATAACCAGTGAAGCATCAGTACTTATTCTGGTCATGAGGTTCTTGGCATAGCAGTACCAAGAACCGAGTGCTCTAAATAATCTTTCTGCCTGCAAATTAGTCATAGAACCTGTTGTCTTTGCATTTCCAATTCAAATCTCAGAAATTATGTGCTGGTCAAAAGGGTTCCCCTATCCGAAAAACATCTTTCTGATCATCCAATTCATCTACAAGACATTTCTGCTAGAAAGAAATGGTGGAAGAAAAAGACCATGAAGAGATTTTTCCAAGAACTAGATTTTACTTCCTATATGACATAAATCAATTCCTTTTTCAAATCTTGCAGCTTCTTTCCTTCTTTACCTTATAAGCCGACCTCCAACTGCTGCTGGATTTACCCTTTCAGCATGTCTACTCCAGAGGAATAGACATAATGCGTAAGCATCAAAGAAAGAAACCACGTTAATGGATACTGGCTGCCCAAGAATTGCCGCCGGAAAAAGGAAGAAATCTACGCATCTGTTCTGTCCCAGGAAAAATCTGTCCATCTGCCTTGCTAGCATCCAGAAGCACTGATTTCGCTGCATAAATCCGCTGTGATGGCTTGCGGGAGGGAGGGCGGCCGCTGCCCCCTAGCCGGCCAAGAACGGCGCCTTAGGCGCTAACGGCTTCATTTGATATATCGAAACAGAGATCAATATAATCTACAACATACTTTACAGCTCCATTTGGATCTTTATACTTTGCATCAAACTCCTGTTCTAACTCCGAAGTTTCCTCACCTTCTATACGGCAGGCTTCTTTAACATCTTCTTCACTCACCTCCATCCCCATCACCGTCATCCCCAATTTATTTAAATCTTCTGTAATCTCCTTTGCACTCTTCGTAGGGAGCATCTCTCTTACTACAAATGTAATTATTATTTTTCTCTTCTTAGCATCTTCTTCACTCATCCCGCAATCTTTTAAATCTTTTGTAATCTCCTTTGCACTCAACGTACCATCTCCGCTGGTAGTAAAGACATGAGAGTGTTTCAACAACAAGCATAGTGTGTTTAGGCAAATAACCAAGCAGAGTGTTCAATCAAGCAGAGATCTTAAATGTACCTTGAGCTTCCACATTCCATTCCGTCCCTCGACAACACTCCTAACTGCTCGCTCCTAACCTTGACTTATCTGTTCTGAAGCACAGGACTTATGCCTTATCGCTCCTCTTATATATACCTTTTAGACCATTGGATGTAGCGCTTCCTTAGAATATTCTCCAATATATGCCTTAGTGTTCATTCTTAGCCGCTCGGTCATATAACCTATCTTTTTGCACTACGGTGTATTAACAACAAGCACCATTCCGTCCCTCAACAACACCATTCCGTCCCTCGACAACACTCCTAACTCCTCGGCTGACAGGTCTCGCATAGACCTTATCCGTTCCAAAGCTTATGACTTACACCATTGGACCATTTTAGACCATTGGATGTAGGGTTTCCTTAGAATATTCTCCAGTATATGCCTTAATGTTCATTCTTAGCCCGCTCGGTCATATAACCTATCTTTTTGCACTACGGTGTTGAACAGTAATTGTATAGATAACATAAGGTTTCACCATTGAACAATCGTATAATACGTGGCCAAAACATTTATACATGTCATATTACAAAAATGGTATCGACCTTTACACAACCTTTACATCAGGGGGGCATAACCACCTATACATATACACTCATGTAAGCGTATATGAGTTACACAAAGCTTCTGATAACAAAGAAGTATCCCAGAAGCATCATAAGTATTCACAAGCGAATGAGCAACTTTCTAAAAATTTCTACCGCGGAAGCTAACTTTCCCACATCCAAGAATTCCTGCAAAACAAACAAAGAAAGCATCGGATTATTTGTTGAGAAATCTTACAAAAGATCCATCAGAAGCAAGAACAAGACAAAAAGGCTCCAAATAACAAAAGGAAGAACACAAGTATGAATCATGATATCAAAGCTGAATATGATGCAAAATATATAATAGAACAAGTTTTATTGCATGCAGGGAATTTGCTAAAAGAAAAATCGAAGATTGAATGTACTACAGTAAAATGGCAGCTGCTATGAAAATCCAGCAAGCATCAATATAAAATCGCTGTCAGGCAAGCATCATTGTCAAATCCTTAATCATTGTCAAATCATTTTCTGAAAATCTTCGAGTTTGCTTCACCTGCGGCGACGGTTATCCACAAGGATCCCACAAATTAGCATTCCTGGAAATTGGGGCAAACGACGTGGCAGCACAAGAATGCACCACCGGACAAAAATCCGACCCAGTTATGATATTGTTAACGAAACTCCATTTGGCCTTTAGGTGTGATTAATTCCACATTACACATTTTCTTCACAATCTTAAGGCACGTGAGGCTTTTCTTCATCTTCTTGTGCAACTCAGGATGTTGGTATTGTTTTTGTCGGATTCCATATAGAGAGTCTGGTAATTTGTTTTTTTGTGGTATTCACAATAACCCATTAGGATTCTACATTCATTGAGGCTGTAGTCCGTTGTTTGCTTCATTCGTTATGTGCTTCGATCCCCTTGTAATCCCCTCTCCTGCTATCTAAGCAGCAGGGCTTGATCTTTAGTCTTCAAGAAAATCAACAAGTCTTTTTCTATTCCTGGCCTTCTTCCCTAGTTTTGTTGTTATCCTTTCTAGTAGCGAAAGCAAATCTGTTTTGTCTTGGCATTTTAGGGCTCAGCTATTCTTTGCATATATTTGTTTGTGTGACCATGCGTCTCTGTCTCTGTCTCTGTTAGAAAGGGAACTCATGCATAATCAGGCTATGTATTTCTGTTATGCACTGTTGCATAGGTGTTGGTCTCTTATGGTAAGGCTTCAAAGTGCCGCCTAACAGAGTTGAGACTGTCCCCTAACAGAGTTTGCTAATGACATGTTTCTTACAGGGTTGGTAGTTAACAAACATATGCTCAGGACTGTCTTGCCACAAAAATAATTTTTGGTTTCCATTCAACAGAACGACAATTTGATACGCTAATTGTTATCGAACCAAAACTGACTCATGCAACCCGTGTTCGTGTTTGCAGTACATACAGAGCTAAGTTTGGCTATTTATTTTTGTTGGCCTAGCACTCTTTGTGAATCGAAATGTAATATTTGGGAGTTAAGTCTAAAGCTTGCACATTATTATGTATTAGATAATCAACGACCGGAGGATATTGCGCCTTGTAAAGTGGCGAGGCGGCTCCGCCAGCCGAGGCGGCGCACGAGCGGCGCAGCCGCGAGTGCACCGCCGAGGGTGGCGGCGCCGCCGAGCCACTTTACTGGCGCAATATCCGAGAGCCGTTGATTATCAAACGTAATGAATAGATGGTTCAAATTACGAACCATATGCTGCCACGTGGCAGTTCTTGGCAGCAATGGCAGGGAAGCCCGTGGCTATGGCAGCAATGGCAGGGAAGCCGGTGGCTATGGCAGCAACAGACACTAAATCTTGGAAATGCAAGCTTCAAAAATGCTGAGTCCCGCTTCCATAATGCAAGAAATACTTCTGAGATGCTCGCTTTTAGGCTTTACAGGGCCAAAATCCGTCTTTAGGATGCTGGATATGGAATCTATTCTTGAAGGTTTTGGCTATGGATATGGCAAGGTTCGGAGTTTCAGAAATGTTTCAGAAAGGCAGGAAGGAAATCGATTGCTTATGGCAAAAGACAGAAATGGCTGAAGCATTGGATTAATGTGACTCTGCATTGGAAAGCTTATGAGCAGGGCATGAGGGTCCGGAATCTGCACAAACCCTTTCAAATCGAAACATCAAGAAATGCTTCTACAGCTCCAGCTTATATAGATGGATACGTTTCGTTACAGAGGCAATGCTTGGCTCGAAATGGATTATTGAGGATTCAAAATGGATCTCGCCAAACCTGAATATGCGAACCTGAATCATTGGAAATCATGCAACTTGAATCTCGCGAAAATGGCTTGAATCATTGGAGATCATGCAACTTGAATCTCGCGAAAATGGCTCGCGAAAATGGTCGGATAGAAGAAAACGAAGAGCAGAGCAGAAATAGCACTAGACAGAGCAGAGCAGGTCGACGAACAGAGCAGGTCGGAGAGCAGAGCATCAGGCGGTGATGAACGGCGGCGCCGCTCCAAAAAAAAGGCCTCTGTTACGCCGTATAAAATTGACGGAATATAACAGTAATTTGAACCATCTATTCATTACAGAATCGGAGTCACAAAGATTTACAAACATATTAGCTTCAAGTTATCATATGTTTTTTTTCCAGCATGCTCTTCGCTTCTGTGCCCTGGCCGGCTATAACCTCTGCCTTGTCTTGCCTTCTCTTTTTCATCACAGGCCCTGCCTCGGCCTGCACCGCCCATCCGACTACCGTAGCATCACCCAACTGGAAAAATCGACATGGGATCGGCTATCTGGGCTGATCGATCTGAGGCCGGCCGCCGGTTGATTCGTCCGCAGGATGACCTGTCTGTGCTTATTTGCTTTTCGGGGTTACTGGGGTCTGTTTTCCCCGCCAAATTTTTTGGCTATAAATTGCATAGGGTTTCCAACTCCCGATATCCCTTAATTCTAGATTTAAAAAAGATTTAGCTTTATGTTTGTATAGAAAAAGTGCCTAGCGTTGCTGGGCTTTCTGTCGGGCATAATTTCTAGGCAAATGCGATGTTGTGCAAATGAACGTTTAATGATTGATTAGAATGATATCAATCATATCTATAGCTTATGCAATAACCTCCTTGTTACTCTTTAGAAAGCAAAGGCCAATGTTATAGATCACAATGGTTCAATGATGTATTTGAATAAGAGTTGACCTCCCCCCCCTCCCAAAAAAAAAGAAAAAAAACCCTCTTGCAAGGGGATTGCGTGATCCTTGCGATTTAAATTAATAGATTCGATTTTATAGGAATCTGACAATTAGGTGCAATGACTAAAACAACCGCGTCAAACAGCAAAGACTTTTATAATGCAAAAGATCAAGAAGAATTTCACGTGACTTTATGGGAACACTCAACATCTCCATGTCACCTCAACTTTTCACAACAAACAATCACATGTAAACTCCAGAAGCTACCACAGAAAACATTTGAAGGTACTTCAGGATCATATTTTGGTACCGACATCTAACATCTCTTGCCACCTTCACTTGTATAGGTGGAAAGAGTCTTTCGTCCAAGCATCATAGTCCTTAAATACAACATTTTGCCTATTTGTTGGGCTCATCTCCTATTGTGCATCGTATCACAAGAATCAAAATGTTCAATAATCGCCTCTTGTATCTTTAAGAGAACACACACACACTTGGTACTTTTAAAATGCTACAAAAGAGAATTTATTTGCCATCTTAGCAGCAGTCTATTCTGATTGCAGCTTCTTGTCAATTGCAAACAATTAAGCAACATCCCCCACGCATTAGGGCAATAATTGTACCACAAAAACGACCTCACATTATCAGAGTGCATAGTTCATGTGTAGAACAGCTGAATAAATCTTGCTTATCTTCTATTATTATCAAAGCATGTGTTGATTGAAGTTGGTAGGAACCATTTCTTTGTAATAGTTTAAATTTTTTGCAATGTGTATTTCCTCTTCCCATAAGGAGAACTTTAAGCCAATATAATTTGTTTGTGATTAAAGATAGAATAACAGCTCATCATTATGATTGAATATTCCCATTGTTTGTATAGATACGTATACCATTTAAATGTGCATGGTCCCCCAAGTAAAACATGGAAAATGTGTATGAAATGTGATGAGCAATAATATAGAAAAAGTACAATTTGAGAAGGGGAGTAGATTTTACGGCTTTCGAAGAAGCATCGAGGCTTCAGTTTCAGAATTATAATTGAGATATTCTACGTCATGGCAGTCCATGAAGCATGTCCATCATCTAAGCACATGCACAAATTTATCTTATGCAAAAAGCCCTAGATATTAAGAAGCAGTTAAGATGATTCCAAAAGTAAAGCTGTCTTCTTAATAAAAATGTTTTACTACTTTTGATAAAATGTCCCTTGAATATTCAGTTAACCATAACATACATTTTGGCTTCTGAATCTCAGAGTTGGTCAATCATGGTGACATTTGGAATACATTCTGCATGCATTATTTCATGGAGTGCTTTTTCCAATAGCCCTACAGTTGCAAATGCTTTATAAAGCATGTCCAACATAACTGCAACAATTGATATTTTATCTAGGGGCATGCCTAATCACTAAAAAAAGGAAAGGAGAAAATCATTGCAGAAGCAAGTACTTGACAAACTCCGAACAAATGACTTGAAGGGGCAATCAATGTAGAAAATAACTTCAATGATTTAAAGCACCTGAAATAAACAATGCAGACTTGTTCAGCACTGCTTGCTATGCACAGGCCAGAGTATAACACATGCAGATTTATACCTAACATTTCCTGCATAAAAGAAGCAGAGATTAGATTGCAATGCTACAGAAACAAATGATTCAATCTTAATCCTCCTTCACCTTTGCAAAAGCATCGCTTAAGTTTGACCAAGGAAATTAATTACATATGTAGCTTTAAACGGGAGCCACTAAGTCAAATTGTACCTATAGTAAGAAAATGGTTGGATATCATGCAAGTAAGATCATGCAAGCCCGGAGCTTAAATAGCATGCTGCTTTGCCACAAGGACCATGACGGTACATCTTCTTTCCTTTGGAAAAAGGCAGCACCGCCTTGAGGCCTTTCTATCGGAACAACTTGCTGGTAAAACCTCTGCTGTATTGGGTCTGCAAAAAGAATGAGCCATTATCTTGTTATAGACAAAGGACATAGACTACTAAACTTCAAGGGAATTAAGCCAGTAAAACTTACAATTATGACATCATTTAGAGTAATATCTTCATTTCCAGTCTCTTTTACCGCTGCTGGAAATATGTGCTACAATTTACATGCTTTCTAAAATACAGCAAAAGTTGCATATAAGTTTGAGAAGCAGCTAATTAGATTGCAAAAATGTGGAAAAACACTACAACATAATAGGGTGTTTTCCGTCGGGTATAGCGTCAACTAAAGTGACGCAATGTGTATTCTCAAATTCCCACTAAGTGTCACGAGGTTGACGCTAAAAGTCCTATACTTTGATGTCGCATGGGCGTCACCTTTTGCGTCAAGTATTGCGTCATAGCTATATAACACAAAAATGACACAATGACAACATTTGTGACAATTGCATTACATGTTCGTGTCAAGTTTATATCCAAGTTATTCAACAATTGCATCACATTTTTATATGAGATTGAATTCAACAATTGCATCACATTTTTATATGAGATTGATTTCTGGTATACAGCTACATTATCACACCATATTGCCATCCTTATCATTCATAGGATGACATCCTTTGCGTCAGATATGTGACTCTCTTACATCATGTTTTGTATCATTTAATAACAATCTTATCCAAGTTTTTATAGCATATTTGTGACCTTTAGTTATATAATTTGTGGCATCAATGTGTCAATTTTTTAAGTACATATTATATCATAGTTGTGAATTTTTGGGTCCATACTACACGTTTTCATTGTGGCAATTCTACCATCAATTGTTGCCATTTTTATATTTCATTAAATTATGCCTTTTTTGACATATTTATCTTAGATACTGCTTTATGCATTGAGTGCAAAAGAACATTGAAAACTCAAGATAACAAGTTAGCTTGAAGGCAGTAATATAGCAAGATGGTTATTTTGAAGACTTAGTCACGGCACTGGATCAGGTACAGGATCTGAGTTCACAACCAGATGCGTCATTGGAATTGAGAAGAAGCTCGTAGTAAGAATCTGTGGACAGCTACATCTTCGACTTCCAGAAACCAGACCATATTTGCCCACAAATGTTATGCTTGACAGAACTCATACTGGAGAATGTGATAGACAATTCAAAGGAATCTGTGGTCCCAAGAATAACATGCAATAGATGGAAACTTTTTCCAGATGCTTCTTCTACTTGCGTTGCACAAAATGACCAGAGACCTGCCAATGAATGCCCAAGTCACATCAATTAGTTGATAAGGTAAGAAAATACTAGGTACATTTTTCCATTCTGACATAATAAAGACGTACCTTATAAGAAGATAAGATAATCTTCTTTGGCCTCTTCCACCATTTGGAACCATATCCCAACTCTGCAAATGGAGATGCTTAAAACCCACTTAAAGCAAGTGAAATTTAGGCTATAAGGGCTGGAGTTGGGCCAGATAAACTCCTGGTAGCAGATGGGATTCGGGAGCAAATTGTTGTTGTTGTGGGTCACCGTGCATAGATGTCCAATTCTTGGAAACTGCTTGGATCAGGCCAAAATCAGGCCTTAGGGCCAGTTTAGCTTTAAGTGAGCAATATTGAGGTCGGAGTTGCATGACGAAGTCGATTTCGGCCTTCTAGAATCACTGAGACCTGCAACAAAAAAATTAAAGGACTGCAGGCTTCTCTGGCAGAGGAGAAAATTTTTAAGCACTCTGCGTTCTTTCTGGAAGTAATGAAGTGCCGCCCCTATTGCCTGCACTCTCAAGCTATAATCTCCATTGCTCCAAAAATTGCCCACAACATCTTATTTGTGGGGTTCTTGAAGCTGCTCGACAATGTAAGTTCCCTATCTTAAAGCTCGCAAAGTTATTCCATGACTGAAACTTCTCGGAGTAAAAGATGTTGCTCCATACTCCCATTTGGCTGTAATCATACCTTTATCCTTATGAAATGGCAGATGGGGGCGCTTATATCATTCCATTCATGGCTGAGCTGGTTAGATCCAGCATAAAAATCTGGGTCTCCAGGTGATAGGATGCAGAGCTTGTTAAGCTTACTCTGTTCTTACTCCCAAAGCAGTTTAGTGCAGTTAAGCCATCTCCACATTGTGCATGTCTAGCAAATAATACAGTGCATAGAACTACATTTTCATCTTCCAACTTGTTAAAGATAGTTTCTGTATCTTCTATCCATTCACACTTTCCACACATGTCAATAAGTGTGTTTGTAACAGAGACGTCTGATTGTGGATTATTTTTTACTATCTGCTATGAATGAGTTTCCTTGTTTTATGGCTCCAAAGCCTATCATTGCTTTTAGAAAAAGTTTGTGCTGCTGCTTCCATATTTTTCAGCAAAACTGTAACTCAGACCTCTTTCAGTGTGATTCAACATCCTTCTCAATTTTCTGTGGTTCAGAGCCTGGAAGAAGTGGATTAAAAACATGATGAGAGTTTTGATGCACAGAAGCGATGCCATGCTTTACCTCCCTTTCTTTCAAAAATATTCTTGCCATCAGAGCAGCCGACACCAGCCCGGTGAAGGAAATAAGACGAACATTGCATGTCGAAAACAAGAATCTGAGGATCCATTTTTAGTACCTGATAGCATTCGCAGTGCTGTTTAAGGCATAATGACTTCCTGCAGTTGCGTCCATGTTTAAGCCTGACCACCGAAGATGTGTGGATGCTCTCATCATGCTATCAAGTGAGCAATAAGTGTTAGAGTCCTTGCCTTCCATGTGCCCATGAAAAAAAGGATCCTAGCAATGCTAAATCTGTACTTTGGGGTGAAAGCATGCTAGGGTGTACCATATAAATTACTTTTTAGGGAGTGCAAAACTACCCAGAAAAGTACCCAGTACTGGGTACTTGGAACTTTCACAAATGTCTCAATAAACAATAAGTTTGAGAATTGATTCATTCATTCTAGTTTCTAATGGTATTATTATCCTTTGATACTATAGATTGACATGTTATTGACCTTCAATTCAATTTTTTTTTATTGATTTTAGTGGAAAGAAAACTATGAAAGTACCAGATTTAAAAGTATCCAGTGTAGGTACTTTTGAGGGTTCCAAAAGTGGTACACCGTAGCATGCTTTTACCCTTTGACTTATACATATGTTTTAAATGCATATCACTCGACAACCATAAAATAAATCGTTGATATTACTAGCATTCACATACACAGATATAATGAACAAGGGGTTTACAGATATTGATACTCCATGTGATCATTTAATTGGGGCTGAGTAGATTGCTGTGAAAACAAGAATATTGTCTCAAACTAACAGCTCTATGTAGTAGAAATTCTGTAAGGTCTAAAATGGTGCCATTCCTCATTCGCACTTTTTATACAAGCCATTGCAAGACAGCATGAGGCCCCTATAATCTTGACATCCTGCCACATCAAAAATGTCTATAAGGAGTGGTGCAGAGCCTAGCATCTACACCAAGTTTGAACAGGCAGCCTAAATTGCATGCCAATCAAATATCAAGATGTTTATCAAAGTAGACTCCATCAATGTTTATGCAAGAAAAACTTGTATTGCAAATATACCAGCTAATTAATCTCTAGAAGAAATATCATTGCATAACACTTTTCGTCCAGTTACCAGTTGCATGAGAGACAAGAATCTCAAATCCTTTTCCTATAGCAGCATCCACACAGGCTGTTGTAACCCCAAACATAATGAGGGTTTTCCAAGGCTGCCAAAATCGGACACCATTTGAACCCTAGAAGCTATTATCCCTGTTACTGCACCAGCTATATTTGATAATATGGACACATTAGATCTAAACATCCAACATATGAAGATGCATTCCCACTTGCAACAATGGATCCAAACCTTTGGAACACCAAGAGGAAGAGATCTAAATGGTGCAATAAGAAAAGTCCCACTACTTTCTCCTAAGCCAACAGGTCCAAGAAGACTTCCTTAGGCATGCGAACTCTTGAGAGAACGTTTTAGTGCAGTACTCATAGTAAAAATAGCAGCATCATGTCTGTGCACTTGGCCCTACTTTGATTCGTAATGGTAAGAAATAACCGAATTCTTTTTTCTAACAAATACATCTACACTACTACGTTTACCTAAATACAAAAGCAAGTCAAGAACCTTTTGGCAGGTAACGTACTGAATAGAAGCATAATACCTAGAACTCCCAATTGCCAAAAGCATGGACTTGCCCTGACCTTTGTCTTGCCTACCAGCCACTGAAACAAGCAAAGCAAAAGCCTAAAATGGAAACTTAAATTTAATCCTACTGTAGGTGCAAAATAAACTTACTGAGGAACGGAAAAATGGAGCAAGTTGAAGGCGTCGGATGGGCGATGGCAGCAAGAATCAGAGAGGTCGAATCTCATACTGGACGAAGTTTGGCGCCAAGCTTTTTTCTATTCTTGGCATGTATTTTTGTTCGGCGGGTGATAGAAATCAAATTCATTTTCGGTTGTCGGTTTAGGGTGCATCCCCATTAGGCTGTTACGTCGCCTTGGCTTTGCTTCGTGGCAAGTAGCGACAAACAAAACTTGGTCGTATTATCTCTTCTCCAGCCTTATTTCGTCCTTCGTGGCAAAGGCAACTTCAAAAAACTCAGAAGTGCAAGAGGACTTCCGAATTCCTGAATTCAGAGCCGGGTTTGTCTTCTTGCTGGATTTGATTTGTCTTCTAGTGAAGAGATCGATTTCTTGCTCTGATTTCAGGTTTAGGAGCACTGAACTGCAACGGGAATGGTCTTCACGCAAATGCCTTTGCTTTGCTTACATGGCAAAGCTCCCAGAACTGGGTTCTACGGTAATGGGGATGCACCCTTATCCAATGTCAAGGTTCGAAATTCTATATAGCCCATAAATAAACCCATCATGGTTCGAAACCCCTAGGAAAACGGTAGCGTGTTTTATATTTGGCATTAGGCTATTGCATGTAGAAACCTAATACCATTTTCTTGTATTCCAATAAAATGTTGTGGACGTGTTTAGCACTCTTCTTTACTATATAGTCATGGTATTATAATGGTCATTGTATTTCCTTGCTCGGGTGACAAGTTTGAAGTCATTTGTTTGTGATGGGGTTGGTTCTTGTCATTCCAACCTTTGTTAAATTCCATGGAAATCAGACATTGAGTTGTTAGACCACCAATATTCATTCATTACAATTTTTTACCAAAACATAAAATCTTTGTATTATAATGGTCATTATATTTCCTCGCTTCAGCGACAAGCTTGAAGTCATTTGTTTGTGATGGGATTCCAACCTTTTGTAAAATTCCATGGAAATCAAATGTTGTTTAACCAGTGAATTCATTCATTACAATTTTTAATTTGTTGTTTCTTGGCATTGATGCATTTTCCATTGTGGTTATACATATTACTAGGTTCATATTGGCATCTTGCACCTTTTTAGCACGTTCATGTTTTTGTTGGCATTTTGGCAGTTGCTTCTCACCATGAACAGTAGTGGCACCAACGACACTAGTAGTGCAAATAATTATTTACGAGGTCATGCGTCTTCGTCTTCGTCTCCGTCTCCGTCTTCCTCTTCCTCTTCCTCTTCTTCATCGCCATACTGAAGGCACAAAAACAAACCTAGAAATAACCTTGTTGAGGCATTGTACTTCAATCATGGAAGTTGTTTGGTGTAACATGTCAGTGCTACATGTTCAATAAATCAAAGTTTGGGATGTGGACTTACAGACAACCCTTTCATATTAGTCATGTTGATAAATATAGAGTAGCTTTTGACTCTGAAATCATAGTACACTTTGAACAAAAAAGTAAAGCAAGCAGTAGGGATCGTAACCTTTGTGATGGTAAAGTATGTTTGCCTGTACACCCCAGCGTGAGAACCACTGAGCTTGCTTGTTCTTCCAGCAGGCTTTGAGGCGTTGGGGACCCATCGCCATGGTCAAAGCAAGGTTGGGCAAACGTGTATCACCCATAGCGACCACCTTCTGGAAGTAAATGATATGGCGTTCCAATGCAGCCCGTTGAAGGGGTAGAAAACCTGTCTCCTGGAGTAGGATCTAGTATGGAACTGTGGACTTTACTCCAAGGGCTCGTGCCAAGAAGGCTTTCTGCACCTGCTCGAGGTCATTCCAGGTATTGAGGGATATCACCAGCCCCCACACTTCTGCCCCATACAAGAGGACCGGCTCGACCAAGGCCCGAAACAAGTGTGACTGGTGGCCCCAGGCATACAACTCTGCCTTGTGGCTGTTGTTCTGCATGGCATATAGTGCTTTCCAACCCGTCGTGACCCGCAATCTGATGGCAGCATCCCAGTGGGTGGTAGCAGAGAACTCGATCCCCAAGTACTTGTAATGCATAATAAAAATACAAATGGTGCATTACCTCGAACATAATTGATTTCATTTTTTGATCTCCAATGATGATCTCTCCTCTATGAGATGAGGTTGCAAGTAGGGGGCAACTAGACCATGATGGCATTAGTGATGACTATATTGAAGATGAAGTTGTTCCAAGTGGTTCATGTTTTAATTTGCATATGAACTTGCATTTGCATTTGAATGATGATGAGTTGGATGATATTGAACATGATATTGAAGACCATTATGATGCTTTATAACAATTTTGTTTTGAATATTTTGAAAAAGTTTGCTTTAAATTGATTTTTTGAAATATGATTTAGCTATATAAGACATAAGAACATGCATATATGCATAAGAAGAAACACAGATGGTGGATATTATATTTAAGCAATACTTCTAACATTTTTTCCCTCATATAGTGGCATTGTTTTAAACTATGGATTTCTGCTTCAAAACACTACGACGTTGACACGTCCTTGAGGAAATCACATGATGTAAATCCCATCGATCCGAGCCATCGGATCGCCATTCTAGGAAGGGACGAGCGCCTATATTAGGCCATTTTCATTTTGGCTCGGTTATCGGCGTCTTCTCACAGCAGCTCTTCTTCTCCTCTCATGGCTTCCCTCCCTTCCCGCCCTGCTGACGGTGGCGCATGAGTCTTTTTCATTTGTATTTTTTGTTGTTCATGCCTCTTTGTTGTTCTCCACCTGTGAGTGTTGCTCTTCTTATGTTTCTGTTCCATCGCCCTGCTATTCTTATGTTTCTGTTCCATTGCCCTCTTGTTGTGTTGTTCTCCACCTACAGGTGATGCTATTTATTTCCACCTCGAGGGTGATGCATATTTTTACATAATGGTTCTCCACCCGCTGGGTGATGCTTTATGCTGTTTATTTCCACCTCGAGGGTGATGCATGTTTTTACATAATGGTTCTCCCTGTTTGGGTGATGCCTTTTCCACCCTATGGGTGATGCTATCTTTTTTCATTATGTTCTTTTTTCTCTCTGTTTTCATTTTGGACCTTCTTGGTGCAGCTTGTGCTTTTTTGTTTTCTTTGACCATTTACGGGTGTTCTTTTTTTGGGAGTTTTTGGTATTGCTTGCGGGGATTCCGTTTTTTACGCGTCTGGGGGTCCTGCTCTATTTCTGTTCGCCATCACCCCTCTCCTTCGGTTCTCTATGGACACATTCGGGGGAGGCTTTCGCCATTTTGCTGGGGTCATGCTCTCTTTTGCGTTCGCCATCAACTCGTTTCTCTCCGTTCTCCAGGCAACACATTCAAGGTTGTTGGCGACCATTTCTCATTAAGGTTTTCCTCGAAAACCCGAAAGGGCGGGGTTTTTTATCCCGATGAGAAGTTGTCGCCATTACCCTTTTATTTTGCCTTGGCAAATTTCTTTTTAGGGGGTAGTCCGATATTGTTCCTATGGTCGGCTATCCCCTCTCTCTTTCCCTAGTTTTCCACACATTGTATACTGCTGTTGTGATGAATGACAAGCCTATCTATCCTCTTCATCTCAGCAGATTTTCTACAATGGTGGATAGTGGGTAGCTGCACACATGCGAACTACCCATGAAAAATAAAGGGAATATCCAATTATATAATTTGGACCCCATAAAATACAATGCTAATAGATGTTTGGCTGGTGTACCTGCCGAAATCTTATCACCGGGATTAAAAAACCCCGCTCTTTCGGGTTTCGAGGAAAAACCTAGTGATAAGCCTTCGGCAGGGGCTTGGACAAAAACGTAGCGTAGAAATCGCCCCAAAACCCACGAATGGAGAAGTTGAAACGGATGCCGCCGCCAACCCAACACAGGCCTCGCACATCACCAACACAAAAAAACGTAACAAAACAAACCTCCCAAAGTGGAGGGGCTGATCACGCGTGCCACGCGACAGTAAAACAAAAACCTCGTCAAATAGAGGGGCTGGTCACGCGTGCCAGGCGACAAATACAATAAACAAAGAAGGGGGGAGGGTGGGTTCAAAGAGAATAAGGTACTGCTGAGAGAGAAGAGGAAGCGCCGATGAGACATTGATGCAGAACCGCGCCAAAAATACCGAACTCCCAACCAGAGAAGGCATGCGCCGCATGCATGCATGCAAGACATCCATGCTCGCCCCATTCTAGAATGGCGATCCGATGTCTCGGATCGATGGGATTCTAGAATGGGGCTCGCATGAAACCAACAAACCGCCCGAATACCAAAGGACTTCCTTAACAAAACTAGGATCGAGGACGAAGGTCACAGGATGAACGCTAAAGAAGAGCCAAGGCCGAGAAAGGACATGCCACAGCATGAAAGAAACGCCAAATTGGCCAAACCAAGCAGGGAGAAGCCCCTTCCCTGCCTGGATTCAAATCAAAGAGAATAAGGTACTGCTGAGAGAGAAGAGGAAGCGCCGATGAGACGTTGATGCAGAAACGCGCCTAAAATAGCGAACTCCCAACCAGAACGGGCATGCACCGCCCGCATGCATGCAAAACATGCATGCTCGTCCCATTCTAGAATGGCGATCCGATGTCTCGGATCGATGGGATTCTAGAATGGGACTCGCATGAAACCAACAAACCGCCCGAATACCAAAGGACTTCCTTACAAACTAGGATCGAGGACGAAGGTCATAGGACGAAGGCTAAAGGCCGGAAAAGGACAGCATGAAAGAAACGCCAAATTGGCCAAACCAAGCAGGAAGAAGCCCCTCCCCTGTCTGGAAAACAATTTAAAGAGAAATAGGTAAATGCCAAAATATGTAACAAAGCATTGATGTAAAACTACCAATATGTCTGGCAGTATAAGTCGACACAATGACACAAATGAGTAACAAAATTGACCCAAAACTTTAGAACTAACAACGTTATGGTTGACATAAAGCTATTGATATAGTTGACTTTAAATGATGTCACAAACTTTCTACAATACATGTGCAATTAGCATTACAAAAGCTAACATAGATATACCAAAAAATTGACACAAACCTTTCAGAAAAATGACATTGTGGTTGACGCAACTGTATTGACACAAGTTTTGACGCAATTCAGTAAATTTGTGTCACTTTCGAGCTTCTGACACAAATTTGACAAACCTTACATGATAGTGACGTAGAGCTTGACGCAAAAAACCTATCCTGTTGTAGTGAAAGACAAAAAGCCGGCAAACATTTCAACCTATCAGTAGAAGTGCTACTCCATTCACTAATTGAACAATATGCTACAACTCAGATCTCCTATCCATTTTCACAAATCTCAACACTGAATGATTTCTTGTTAAATAGACACCACATATGTCAGTTACTATCCTGGCCATACAACATTACCACGCTTATGCACATTCTATGTGAATTCCTACTGCAGCACATTCGACAAACATCTCCACAAGCTTAACAGTGGTTGTGGTTCTGGCAAATCCAGTATAGACATCACACGATGTACAGATATAGTCAAATGGTTTAAGCTATAGCCATTCACTAAAGTCCATGCAGCATATTCACTTTCTCTGCAAGTCATGATCATGGCTGTTTTATTGATATTATTAATACAGAAAGAACAACAATAAGACACTCCCAAATATTCAAGCGAAAATTAGCAACAAGTTGTACCTGGCAAGACGACAATAATCAGTAGAAGAAGGAATAGGCCATGGCAAAGAATTTAGCAGCATTTTCAACTACTCCCCTAGGCAACCCTTCGCCATCAGCTATAAAAAATTCCTGTAGAAAGCACTACTTTAAACATAGCAAATTTGATCTATTTGACCATGCAGGTTTCGTGAATGGTTGGAGGTCCATAAAGGCCTGTGCATTTAATTTTCGATCTGCAGTTGTTAGTTGGCTGAGCAAAAAGCAGTCCCAGTTTGATTGCTAACTTCTAGTCCTGTTGTTTGCAAATGATTGATCTTGTATTTATCTGGAGGGGATTCTTAGATTAAGCATCCATGTATACATTTACCATTATTTCCAAGCTTTTAATTTTTTATCTATGCACACAGACCTAGACAATTCATATGAAAGTTAACACAGCATTCAGTCTGGAGGTAAGAAAAATATGCGCGCTGTTGCAACACTACCATTATAAAATCCATCAATAAATATCTCTCTCCTATTCCAGAATACTAGCTTTGTTCCTGCATTCCCAAGAGTGTTTTTAGGACATGACAAAATTTATTGTTATGCTAGGCACAACAACGACAATAACTACCAGTAAATTCATACAGCTTATCAATTGATGCATTTACTGTTTTCCTTGACATATCAAATGCAGAAGACAGCTCATTTGTGAAGAGGTTCTTGGTCTTAGCATCTACATTCGAGCTCTTTTGTGCTGCAGTATACATAGCGGAATACATCAATATGCATTTAATGCAACCCTAAGCTGGCAGGTTATAATTAGCTATAACATTGAGAGTCTATGCCAAGAATGTTGTTATTTCTCATCCATATTTAAATTCGAAATGCCAGATTATGAAGATACCTATATAGATGTAAAAAAAACCTACCTGACGTTTCCTTGTGAAGTCGCGCAGACTTTGTTGAGTATTGTAGTTCATTGTGCTCTCTAAAAATGCCCATCGCTCCATAGACATAACCTTCGACACACCAGATTATTGCAGATTATCACCAGATTATGAAGATACCTATATAGATGTAAAAAAAAGCTACCTGACTTTTTCTTGTGAAGCGGAATCGCTCAGACTTTGTTGAGTATTGTAGTTCATTGTGCTATCTAAAAATGCCCATCGCTCCATAGACATAACCTTCGACACAAAACCAGTGTAAATGACCTTGTTCAAGCCCCCGAAAGGATGCTTTGTAATCGATCCCTATTTACAGGAGAAATAAGAAGCATTTCCAAAAACATACTTCCGGTCAATAGGACAATAGGACGTCGTTTCGGGCATGCATTAACCTAGACAAAATAATTAAAAATGGCTTATTGCTGCGTGATCCAAGCTCAAGCACTGCCTGCAAAGAGGGGTCCGACTCGAGGAGCCGTGGGAAAAACAGGAAAAGGAAACCGTAAATCGAAGGGATGAAATTAAAGTAAAAACTTTAAGGGTTAAGATTGCGCACAGACTATCACAAAACGCCTTTATTGTTATATATAGATAGATATAGATAGATATAGATTATTTTAGGTCGAAATGGTGTTTTCTTATAGGTTGTGCCTGGGCTTGGTTTGATTCTGTCTGGGGTCTTATTTGTATGGTTAGGATAATTTATATGTTGAGTTTGGTCAGTCTAGTCCTTGCCTCATCTTTCCCTTGTTGTTTGACACCATGCCTAGGTCGTCTATGCCACCCTTATGTTATAAACATTAAATTTCGGGTTATAAGCATTATAACAAAGGATATTTGTGCATAATTTATTAAACATTAATCATAAAAGGTCCTTACATAGGTCGAACCTTGTGCATGGTTATGTTTCGGTGTTAAGTTTGGTCACTCTAGTTCTTGCCTCATATTTCCCTTGTTGTTTGACGCCAGGCGTAGGTCGTTTGTGCCCCCTTATGTTACAAACATTAAACCTCGTGTTATAAACATTATAATCAAGGGTCCTTTGGTGCGTAATTTATTAAACATTAATAACAAAAGTTCTTGTGCAGATTGGTCCCTTCCCTCCCTCTTCCTTTTTCTTTGTTGTTTCTGGCGTCTTTTTCGTTGGTGTTTGGGGTCTAGAGTCGGTCCTTGTTGTGCTTTATCGTTCCCTTGATGTCTAGTTTCTGCAGGGGTCATGTTAGGTTCGGTGCATAGTACTCTTTGATTGCTTTTCTGGTTTTTGTTTGTTGGTCGGTGTGTTGCTTGGATGTATGATGTGTTGTCGTCTAGGGGTTTCTTTTCGTGGTTGGTTTACCGGTGCTTGTTTTGGTTCTGTGCGTCCCTTTACGCTTGTAGTGTTGTTGTATTTTTGGAGTTGGGGTCGCATTTTTTCCAGTTTTGTTTCGTGTGCCTCCGACTCGACCTTGGGATTGTCTTTCGTGTTTCGTTGGGTTTTATCTTTTGGGTCAATCTTTAGTTTGGTGGATAGTTGTCGTATTGTCATTTTTTCCATCTATGGCCTGCGCGTTTTTTGTTCATTTTTCAGCTTTTTAGGTCGGTCTTTTTATGATGCCCAACCTCGTAGTTTCTATGTTGCAGTCCCTAGATTGACCCTCTTATGTGTCTACATACTTTTTTGCTTTCTTACTTGAATGTATTCGTTAGTGTATAAATTATGGATCATTGCTTGTTTTTGCGGAGTCGTTTAGTTCTTTTCCTTGAGTCAGTTTGCATTTGGCTAACTATAATTGTTGTGGTTGTTTGTTTCATTTGGCGGCCTATCTACTCCTTGTTGCTGATCTTTTTCCTTGTTCGCCTTCATTTAGTTTGACTTGAGGGTGGGAGCATCCATTTGGGCATAAAGTAACTTCGGTCGAATGTCTAATTCTTTGCTTGGGTATTCCATGTATTTCTATCTTTGCAGTCTATGGTAGCATCCTTGGCATCATAGGTGTCTTAGTTGAGGGATGCTCATTTGTTTGTCCATTTTACATTGTTTTCTTCTTGGGAATTTGTTGATCTCCTTCTGCAGGTTATGGGGTTCCCCGTCATCGCTAATTTATTTATGCGATTACATGGTTCATTGGTCTAGTTAGAAGTGGCTCATTTCTCTCCATTCTCTCTGGCCTGTAGTTTCATTTAGTACTCTTGATGCTTGCTCTCTTTCTTTCTTTCTTTCTTTCTTTCTTTCTTTCTTTCTTTCTTTCTCTCTCTTACCTCATGACTTTCCCTCCTTCTTCCTTCCCTTTTGCATGAATGTCTCGTCCCATTCAACCTTTGCTGCATCGGTGGTACCCATTGCTCTATTTGTTCATACTCCATGTATCTCACGATGTCTCCTTCGTTTGGTTTTTTATTCCTCGATATCTTCCATTTTGTTGTGCTCTAGTCCTTTTGTCTTAATCACATTTCTCCATCCATTTCATTTGCTTCTGTTTCCTGTCTTGCTGAATCTTCTTGTCGCCTATCTTATTTCTTGTTTACCTTCATTTAAAATTGAATAGTCCTACCAGTTTTTAGTGGTGATTGGCGTGTTTGAGTTAGTATGTTCGTCCTAGTGATACTTTCTCTCTTTGGTGGTCTATTTTATGTCCTTTTGCTCTCTCTTTCGGATTTGAAAGTTTGAAACCCCGTCTTGTTTTGTAAGTTGCGTAGTGGGTAAAAGTAGGGTTGTTAGATGTTGGTTTTGTCAGGTTCCCTTGGGCCAGTTGATGTTAAGAATAGTATATTTGTCAGAGTTGATGGTTTTTTTTTTCTTTGGTGGCCTGCTCATGTATGGTTTCCTCCTTTTGCAAATGTTGACAGTTTATAGCCTTCGTTGGTTTTTAGTTGCATGGTTCTTGGTGTGGAAAGATTCGAGCTATGGTTCGGTTGGGGAGGGCATCTCCAGTAGATGCTGATAAGAATCATTTTTTGACTTGGCGACTAGAGGGGTCAATGTCAGACTGGCTTCTTGGTATTTTTCCTCGTCTTGTCATTACGAAGCAGTGGTGCCATCTCTAGTGGACATTGATGGGGATCGTTGTCCACTCTTTGTCTACATAGTTCAACAAGGGGCTAACTACTTTGTATGTTGCTTTTTTACGCCAAGTCAGTTTTGCATTTAGTTGCTTCATTGCGTTTTTGGCAATTCCTCACTATATCCTATATTTAATCAACAAATGTCGGTTGCCCCCTTTTGTTGACATTTTGGCACTCGACCTAAGGACTTTAGCACGAGTTGTCGGGCGCGTCAGGTATTTCCAGTATCTTGTATATAACCTTCTCCATTTGGATATTCTAGCATTTTTTCTACTCTTGAACTTTTCCTTAACTGCATTCATCATGAGTTGGTGATTCATTTTAGTTCATGCCATGTTGCGTTTGGTTATTCTCGACACTTACAAATCTCATAGACATGGTTGTGGTCCATAACGTCTCTATTTTCTACCGCAATTAGTCCTTTTAATGCGCTTTGTTTCCATACTTAGATGTGGTCCTTTTTTGCTTAGGATCTCATTTCCCCGTCGTTGGTCTATTGGTACCATTTGTGGTGGTCGCTTACATTTGGTCGTTTTGCGGGAGTTTTACAATTGGTGGTATTTGCTAGAATCATTTGGCTCATTTATACATGGCTTTTGCCAGTGCCATATCTCAGTTTGCATTTTGTATGGGTTGAGCTATTGCGTTCTTGCTGCATTGGTGCTTGTGACATTTAGTTGCAAATCTTCTTTTATATTCCTTTATGTGGCTAGTTCCTTGTACTTGTGATGACCACCTAGCCATGTGCCCCTTCAATTCTTTTAGTTCATTGGCTTCTTTCCACTGCCTTTACTCGTTCCCTTTACTACATGACGTCCATTATTCCCTTTTGTCGACTTTTGTTTTATTTGTCTCATTGAGCTCTTATGTTGTCCCTTGAGTCCTAGCTCTTGTAGTCCGGGTTGTGCTTGGGTTGCTTCCATATGTCGTTACACTGCTCTGCTTTGTCCGAGTTGTCCTGAGTTGTCCCATCTGTCTGATTGCTCTTAGCATTCTTGTCTCATGATTTCTCAGCAGTAATTTGTTCACTTGCACATGCATGATTTGTTCCTCTCACTCGTACTTTTTCCCTGGTCTTTTCAGTTGTAGTTTGTTCGATTGCCCAATTTATTTCCCTCGCCTTTCCATTTCAGAGCGGTTTTCTAGTGCCTCTTTTCTTTATCCTATTTCTCCATCCATTTCATTTGCTTTGCTTCCCTTTTTTGCTCTAAGATTCTTGAGCTTTATTTCTAGGTGTTTGTATAGGTAGATAAGTGCATGCTTGTTTCTCATATGTCCTTATGAGGGCCCATACTCTTCTCTTTTATCATTGATTCTTAGTTTCTCGTGAATGCCTTCGAGGGCTTTATTTGCATTTGTGGCCTTAGCTCCTTTGTCCCAATTTGCTATGTTCCTCTATTCCTAGTCCCTTATTCCATCCATTTCATTATAATCTCGCATTCCTCTCTTTTTTCATTTTGCATTTTGTCCCTTTCCTCTCTGTTTGTTCATTTTATCTCTTGAAACGTCTTGGCTCTTCTATTGTCTTGACTCCCTCCTTTGCCTGCATCTTGACTCATCATAGTGCTTTTTTGCCCTGGTGGTGTCCAATCATTATGTCGTTTTACTATGTTGTCCCCAGTTGTTGGATCCACCTTGCTTAGCATTTTTTATTCTTGTTGGTCTCAGTGACCGGATTACCCTCGTCAACCAAATTTGCATGTTGTTCACCGAGTTGTTCTCTTAACTCTGTTTCTTCCGACGATGTCATATAGCACCCATCTTTCTCCATCTTTCTCTCACCATAATGGGTTCTTTGGTCCAATCCTCTAGATTGTTCTTGAGTCTCAAGGTCCCTATCGTTGTTTCTACGTTGAAAATTCGCTTGGATCTGTTATGCATGTGGGTATACATTCATGAATTTTAGTCCTTGCTATTTATTGTTGTTGCTCTATTTGTTCTTTTACTCCAATATTCTCATATGTTCTCAGTGGTTCTCATGGATGCCCTTATGAGGGCCTATACTCGCTCTTTGTCATAGATTCTTAGTGTCTCATTAGTGCCTTTGAGGGCCTTCAGTTATTTCCATTTTGTGTCCTCAACCATTTTGTCTCGTTTTGCTTTGTTTCTCTATTCTCGATTCCTTTTCTATCCATTTCATTCTGGTCTCCTGTTTGTCTTTTTTCACCCTATGTTTGTTCCTTTCATCTTGTTTCCAGTTTATCCCTTGAAATACATCTTTGCTCTACTATTGTCTTGATTCCCTCCTTTGTCTGCCCCCTGATTTGACGTAGTTCTTCTTGCCTTGTTGGTCCAATCGTCATGCTTTTTCTGTGTTGACCTCGTAAAGACTAAAGAAGTTGTTTGGTGTTCCCTTTTTCCCGTGACATTCTTCCTTTTTGGCCTGCATTTTAAATTTCAAAATGTGGTTGCATCTTCGCAGATTCGTGCATGTTGCAGTGGTTCTTGTGGTCCGTTGTCTTGCATTCGTAAATGGTATTTGTTCTTGTTTCAGGTTGCACTCATTTTTCTTCATCCATTCCTCATCTTGGCGTTGATCCCATCCTCGCTGACTCTGTGGCGTCGTCTACCGGTGTTCTCAATTGCATAATTGCTCTATCACCTTATAAAACCTTTTTGTTCTTGTGTCTCGGGGTCCCTATCATCTTGTTCCCGTGGGTTATATTGTTTCTATTTTTGAAAGTTTGTTTGAACTGGTTATGCATGTAGCGTATATGTTTAGGTTTTAAGTCCTTGTTTGTGCATAAGGACTTTTCCCTAGAAAGGGAAAAAAAAAATCCTTGGACGAAGTTCTTGATAAAGGGAAACTAAAGAAGTGGACGCGACTCTGAACATGCCGATTTAGGGCGAAAAGTCAAAAGAATGGCGTCGTTTTAGATTTATCTTTCAGATAAAGGATTTGAAACAAATTTGTATGAAGCGAAAGTCTAGCACCATCAAAATCCGTGATCTTCACAGAATTCTTTGCCTGAATTGGCCATTCTTCTATTGTAGATACTGCCAGGAAGCCAGTTTTGCAAGAGTTGGGTCTGAAACAAGTCAACTTTGTTGGTCTGGGCCAATTTGGCAGGATTTAAAGGAAAAAAATACTTAATGAATTTCTCTATCAGAATTGCCTCTGAACAGGGCAGTCTGAGGATTGGCACTCAAGGTCGCTACAACGCTTGCCATTCTTGAAAGGATTCATCATCAACAATTAATCTTCCAGAGATTCGTGTAGTTTATAATACAAACTAGAAGAACTGTGAAAACTAACAATTCGGGGATACTGGGTTTGAAGAATAAACTGGGATCTTTTATATAAGCTTTTAAAACCTTACCCATACTTACCTTGTTTACACAAAATGCCGAAGCCTTGCTCACAAGTAGGAAAAACAGAGCTGCATGAATGAGAGGTGTACAAGAGGTGGGTGACTATGTTAACATACTAGAGCACCACCTACGCAGAGTTAATGAACTCTTACCCCAATAGAAGACGACCAGTAGCAAAGAGGTCCTAGCCTACCGACTATGGGCCAAGAAAGAAGCATGGGGAGAGTGCCTCAACCCATCCCTCCCATGGAGAATGAAATGTGCTAGGGATGGTGACATCACATGGTGAGATGATGGCATGGCAAAGGATGATGCTGCAAGTGCCATGTTGACGATTCGCCCATGTGGCATATATGAAATTCAAGAGGCACATAGAAAAAACCAAGGGATGTGATGAAATGGATAGTGATGTGGTAGGGGTAGTCTATATAAATATATAAACCACGGTTGAGGTTTTTCTAACTAAGAAATGCAATAAAAGATCGATCCTTTGTTTCAAGTCTTCTTTCTTGTTTCTCTTACGCTCGCAATCCGAGGAAAATGTAGCATCATGAGAGAGAAACATGAAAGAGAACTTGAAACAAAGGATCAATCTTTTATTGCACTTCTTGATTGGAAAAACCCTAACTGTGGTTCAAATAGTCTAGACTACCCCCGCTATATCACCTTCCACCTCATCACAATAGAAAATCCAAATTTATTTTTCGAACCCAGTATCCCGAATCGTTGTTTTTTTTGCAATTCTTTTGGTCTGTGCTATAAACTACGAATCCCTAGAAGATTAATTGTTGATACTGAATCCTTCCAGAATCGCAACTGCTGTAGCGGCCTTGAATGTCAATACTGAGGATTTTGATGATGTCAGGTTTCTCCCTTGTACAAATTTGTCTCAGATTGATTTTGAGTTCAAATTGAAGTTCCTTCTCCTTCGTTGGGACCAGGGCATTTGGGAAAAAGTAGCTGCTACACTTCCTCCACTCCCACAGGACGTGGCTCCCCAGCTCTGGGTGGTTCATGGCAGTGTTAAGGAGGAGCACCTGGTGCACTCGATGTATGTGGTCCTGCTTCATCCTGAAGTGTTGGCTCCATCGCCAAAGTGGCCTTTAGTTATCCCTGAGCCTCATCGTAAAGCAGTCTGGCGATGGGTATGGGATAAATTGCTTCATCCTAAGCTATCTATTTTATGGTGGCAGATCACTCATAGATGCGTGCGGGTAAACACTGTTCATCGATTTCGTCCAGAAGTCTCTGTGATCTGCCCTCTTTGCATGCAGAGGGATGAGACAATTGAGCATTGCTTTTTCTTGTGTCACCATGTTCGACTTGCTTGGCAGTGGCTTTTGAGTCTTTTCCATTGTGACTTGAATAGTCAGCAGGTCCTATTGTCAGTCTATCCTAGTTCTTGGGACAAGTTGGCAAAGAGGGCTTTCCACTTAGCATCTGCTTGGATCATCTGGTCCATCTGGAAGAGACGAAATCTCCTCATCTTCAAGGAACAGGTCTTTTCAGATACGCAAATGCTTAGCGATGCCCGTAGTCGCATTTTGAAGGCGTACAAGTGTTCTTCCTTAAAGGATGACATTAAAAGTGTCATTTGAGAGCAATATCTTCAGATTCACACCTACTCATAGCAAACAGTTGTGCTCGTAGTGATCTGTGTTCTCTGCTTTTCTATGTTATGTATGTGGTGGGTAGTGTTGCTCTAGTGGATATCTTCTCCACTGGGTTTTGAGTCCCCCATGTACTCTTTGTATTCTTTTGAGTAATAAAGGTCCACGTTCATCAAAAAAAAAAAAATTTGTCTCAGATTCTTTATTGAAAACAAAATCTGGAACGACATTATTTTTTCTGACTTTTTGCCCTAAATCGGCATGTTGAGGGTCACGTCCGCTTCTGTAGTTTCCCTTTGCCAAGAATTGCGTCCAAGGATTTTTTCCCTTTGTCAACAGTTAACTTTTGTTAACAATTTCTTTTATTTTTCTCAATAGTTTAATGTACTCCATTTGGCCCCAACCTAATTATTCTCCCTAATATTCTTGATCGCTTCCATTTTAAGAAAAAAAATCAAGAATATTGGGAAGAATAACTATGGAGTGGATCGTATATGGTGAATGAAGTATTATCTAATGGCTCAATACAGCTTCAAAATTTGAAGGGGGGTCTTTTTCCCATGCGAGTAAATGGTTACCTTGTGAAGAGATATTATAGAGCTGATGATGATGAGGGATAACAAATAGCTTCTATGTCTAAAAGAGTTGGATAGTACCTCAGGACAAGTAACATCCCTCCCCACAAATGTGGCATATACAAAATTCAAAGGCGGATAGAAAAACCAAGGGATGTGATGAAATGGATTCTGATGTGGCAGGGGTAGTCTAGTCTAGACTATAAATATATGAACCACGGTTGGGGTTTTTCTAACTAAGAAGTGCAATAAAAGACGGAGAATATTGGGAAGAATAACTATGGATTGGATCGTATATGGTGAAGGAAGTATTCTCTAATGGCTCAATACTGCTTCAAAATTTGGAGGGGGTTCTTTTTCCCATGCGAGTAAATAGTTACCTTGTGAAGGGATATTACAAAGTTGATGATGATGAGGGACAACAAACAGCTTCTATGTCTAAAAAAGTTGGATAGTACCTCAAGACAAGAAACATCCCCCCTCCACCCCTCCACAACCAAAAAAAAAACCCAGTCTGCCAAATGAAGGTAAAAAATTTGCAAAAAGCAATAAAATAAAAATATGGCTATAGAATCTTACTAGCTCGGTGAAGAAAGCTAGGCAAATATGAAAAAGAGCAAAAGCATTACAACAAATGTACTACATGAAGAATTACCCATGAGAAAATATGGAGATGAATGAAATGGCAACGGGGTTGTCATGGAAATGGACAAGCAACCACGAAAGTCCATAAAAGAACAAAATGCCTATAGAGAAGATGGAAATTGATGTGGAAAAAACAAAGGCCTTCAAGGAAATAAGGGTCAAATCACGAAATTTGGAGGAAGAAGGAAAAAAGAACAATACCGAGTGCGATTCTGGGCGGTCTCGAACTCGAGACCACATTTGCTAAGGAACTAGTGTGTTACCACTAGACCAAAGAAAATAAAAGAAATTATTAACAAAAAGTAATTTTTGACAAAGGGGAAATTTCTTAGACTAAGTTCTTGGCAAAGGGAAACTACATAACATGCCAATTTAGGGCAAAAAGTCAGAAAGAATGAAAGGATCTGTGACAAATTTATACAAAGGGAAAGCCTGGCGCCATCAAAATCCATGGTCTTCACAGGATTCTCTGCTTGAATCGGCCATTCTTTTGTTATAGATTCTTCCAGGAAGTTGGTTTGCAAGAATTGATTCTGAAACAGGCCGATTTAGTTCGTCTGGGGTGATTTGCACAGATTCGAAGAAAAAAATAATACTTGACTTGAGAAATTTCTCTATCGGAATTGCCTTTGAGTAGGGCAATTAAGGCCGCTACAACAGTTGCGATTCCTGGAAGAATGAATGCAGCATCCACAATTAATCTTTCAGAGATTCGTAGTTTACAACACAGGCTAGAAGAATTGCGAAAAAACCAATGATTTGGGCATACTGGGTTCAAAGAATAGACTCAAATAGTAGACTGTTATATAAATTTTTAAAACCTTACCTATATTGTTAAGGGTCCATCCTGTCGCACCCCCTTAACCATACATTCACATACAGATCTACAGTTATAGTTACGTGACGAGAGACAACAATGCATCCATACAATTCATCCAATTCAGGCTCATCAAGATCTTCTATTTCATTGAACTCAATATCCTGATACAATAAAAGAAGCTTAAGCTGTAAATTTCTACTGCATAAATTGCCATGAATCACAAACTGGAGAATTTATTGTGCCTTTGTGCTTGACAAAAGTGACATAATATGCTCTGCATATAAACTATAGTAGCTGGATATAAGCTTTGCAAGAAGAAACAAGAATGTATTTATAATCTGCTCAAATCTCAAGAATTGACATGGTTCACTGGAAGAGGTCTTATGCAGAATACTAGGGAAGAATACTAGCCAACAAGAATCAATTCCTTGAAACAAAGCTGCTTTGGTGTATGATGGCGAATTTATCTGTTATTGTCGGAGGACCCAGAAGTAAACAAAGAAAGGTAACACATTCCATTAAAAATCGTTACAAAATTTTCACAGAGTAGCATCTTTTTGCAAAACTTATACAAAGAACACGAACTTTTTCCAAAACAAAGAACACAAGTTACCCTAAATCGATTTGCACAAGAATAGGTCGTGATGATCCATTGCTCTGCTATTTGTTGCCAGATATGATATTTGTACTGGAGGTTTTATCTAGAGAAAGAAAATGGCTTACCTAGATTATACTTGTTTCGATGTAAAATCCAGGGATTGTGTCCTTCTGGCTTCATACAGGGCTTCAGATCGCAACCTTTAGTTTTTTTTTAACTTTTTATTAGCTTTTTGTTATAGTTAACTTTTCAAAAATAACTTTAACTATATTAAAAGTTCCAAAAATATGTTGCCATATTAAAATGTATGTTTTAAGTATGCCACAACACTAAGAGGACCTTTTTTTTTCACGTGGAGCAATTTACTTCGTACCTTGCCGTGTGCATTTGCCAGTGCGCTTGAAGTGATTGTCATAAGGACCTTCGTCACTGTTGTCATCTTCTATTTCGTCATGAAGCAAATCCTTTCGATTGTCATCATTATTCCCCGGTTTTGTGTGGAGCATATGCTCTACACACATTTGGTGGTCCTCCTGATGTTTGCTTGAAGATGGCACATTGACAAGTTGGAAATGTTTGTCTTTGTTGTTATAGATAGCTATGTTTTGTTTTCGTCGTACAGCTATGGACAGATTCATGTCATAATATGCTTTAGGCGGCAATCAAGAAACCTTTGGATGTCATGTCTTCGAACACTTGTATGTAACGGGCTGGTAGGTGGCTGAGCTTGAGAAATATTGTCGTATCCATAAACGTCCCATGGCAACTTTTGTTTGGATTGATATGGGTAAGTGGCAGATGGACTCAGTATAAGAGCAAGAAGCTTGCAAAATTTAGCTTGTTCATAAATCAGCTTTTTGGGACATTGTTGGGCATAAGTAATAAAACTCTTTAGGCGTGGAATAGTACTTTCATGGGTCCCTTTTATAATGGCCCGTTTTGGAACTTGTTTTTGGATAGACTCTTTCCATGGCATGCAGCGTGCAAACCTAGGATCACAATTCTTCTTGAATATGTAGCATAATAACAGGGGGTTGTTTTTGTATTTTTGTACATTTTTCCCTATGGTTTTTATATGATTTGGTGGCCGTATTTTGCAAGGTATACTAATGCGTACATCTAGAGTGCGCACTGTATTTTCACTTTCTAATTTCATAGTTGTAATGGTTTAGACCCATGTTTGTGCCATCATGTTATGTTAATGGCCAAGATGGAGTCGTGAGTCCTTAATCAAGGGCTCACAATAAATACCCTATTTCCATAGCCTATGTAATTGTTTTTTAAAATCAAAAGCCAACATGCAGATGACGAGCTCATGTATTCTAGGGTTTCCATTCTTTTGCTCTTCCAAATCTTTGCACTCGGCCAACACAAGAAGAAAATTCCCCCATGCATTTACAAGGGGAAACAAGAGTCGCTTTGGTTTGTGGCCCCGGTTCCGTGATAAATCAAGTATGGGCCCCTTTTCTTTTGGTTGCTTGGTCGGTAGGGGTAAAAGCTTGGTAGGTTTGGTGTGAGAGCATGGCGGCTGATATTGCAAGGGGTAAATCTCGACTTGCCAAAGTGCTTAGTATTCGAATGAATCTACACAGAGAAAATCCTACTAAGTGGATATGGCTTCCCAAGCCTTGTGGCCAGCAGACAACCTCGTAAGTCCTAGCTTCTTAAAACAGCCTTAATTTGATTCCTGCTTTCTGCAAGAACACTTGTGCAATGCAAAGATGTCCGATATTAAAAATTGGATGAATTATTCTCAGCCCGGTAGATTTAAGTCTCCATCAGAGCTCTTCTGCTTCAAATTCTTCTACCTCAAAATGTTGGCCTCTTTTGGGCAAATGCAGAGCATCGACTCCCATCAGTTTGATTTGGCTGGTAACTTACTGGTAATTAATTTCTATTGCTTCCTAAACCCTACAGCCCCTCGCCTCCGTGAGGCATTATGGCACTTTCCAAAATTTCATCTTTGGCTTCAACCGAGAGCAAAAGGTAAACCTGTGATGCAAGGGGCCGAGGATTTATGTCTTCAAGTCAAATGAGAAGGCTTTTACATAAGTAGAAAAACTCTCATTTTTCCTTTGCTTCTATGCAGGACGGATGATTTGCAACTCAGTTTGCAGGATATTCTTAATGCAAATGTACTATATTGTTGAGGCTGCGGCATTCTAGAAGTCTGTAGAATTCATGGGTTATGCTAGATATTGCGATCATGAAGTAAGCATTTGTTTGCATTGAGTTTTTTATTTACACCATGCATACGCTCTTATTACCGTGTTTCTCAAGATTATCCCTTTTTAGTTGCACAATGCGGAACATTAATCGGTGTTTTCTCGGTTCCATCTACGTAAGCCGGTTTCGGTGTTGCATTTTGTTGAGGCTGCGGCATTCTAGAAGTCTGCAGAATTCATGGGTTATGCGATCATGAAGTAAGCATTTGTTTGCATTGATTTTTTTATTTTCACCATGCATACGCTCTTCTTACCCAAGTTTTTTATTTTCACCATGCATACGCTCTTCTTACCCAAGTTTCTCAGTATCCCTTTTAGCTGCACAATGCAGCAACATTAATCGGTCCATTCCACTGCCATATGTTCTGTTGTGAATCTTCTATTGCAATTTCATTTGGATTTTGTCAACATCACAAACCTTGTTTTCTCCCATCCATCTAAGGTTTGTTTCCATTAGTCTGAATGCATTGTGTTTTTGTCATATTCAAGCCATTATCTTATTATCTGAAAGCCTTGAGTTTTGTTAGTGTTCTTGTCATATTTGCAAGCTTGTTTCTCCCATTCCTCATGTGCAATGCCATAGACAAATTAAAAGCTTTTTGTTTCTAGAAAAAATGAAAGAATACTTTTAATTTCTCAATGAATCTTATGATGCAGGAAGCAAAAAAGAAAGCTGAGGAGGAAGAAAGAAAGTTTACACGCTTTGTTAGAAATCCAATTCACCACAAGGTTGTAAAATAAGGAATACCTTTTGCTGGTTATATATACATGTGCTTCAACTTTATCATTTTTAAAATCTTGTGTGCTAGTTTCATAGTTGGAGTTTTAAGATCTTATGTGCTAGTTTGTTAGTTGGGACCGGAAATCAAGAGTATATAGAAGAGAGGAACTCCATATGAATCCTCTTCTTAAAAAATAGAAATCTAGCCTAGCAATAACCAAAGTGGTGAAAATGATGTCATGTCCTTTATCTAGATGTTATGTTCTTTATAAAGAATGTTAGATATTCCTTCCTCAGCATGACTCCATATTGTGCATGACTATGACTCCATATTGTGCATGACTCCATACAAAGAACTCCAAGTCCATACCAACATTTTTTGTAGCATAGAATGTGGATTATAGAATTTATTTTTTATTAGAAATATCTTGCACATGACTACATAAGAACATTATTGATGGCGCGGAATGTGGAATTATGGCAAGTTGTTGATCCATGCAATCATCTTGGTATTTCGAACACAATAATAGCACTTCAAATTATGATGTTCATTTGGGGCAATATGTGTATATCCGAGTTTTATCTGCCTTAGGATATGGTCCAGCCACTATCCTTTCTTTTTTTATGCAATAGAAAACCTTAAGAATGTGATTATAGCACAAAATTTATGTTCTTATTATATGTCGATCTTTTTCTTTTAGAAATATGAATAATTTTTCCAAGGCCCCGAAGGGGCCAAAAAAATTTTCATAACACAAACCATTAACCTTCACACTTATAATTAAATTCCCCCTAAAAACCCCCTTTCGTTTGGGTGCATATTCACACGGGGGGTGATGTAGGGCAGCGAGAGCCCCTAAAATTACGTTTCACATATACAAAATGAACACCATATAGTACATTACCTCAAATCTTATAGTATTTTGCAAATCTTCTTATACAGTATGGCAAATTTTATATATGCATACCCCACAAACGAGGAACTTTATGTGCGGTGTAGATCAAGGAATAAAGGGTGCATATGCCTATCCAACAGCTCTCGATGCGAGTCACCCCCGTGAATATGCACCCAAACTAAAAGGGGGTTTTAGGGGAATTTAATTATAAGTGTGAAGGTTAATGGTTTGTGTGAAGTTTACTTGTATGTCACTTGTTTGGATCAAAGATTGAGGAGTGATATCCAAGAACAATTCATTGTCAGAGTCACTTTTATATAAGGAGTCCATTTTCTGAAGAAAAGCCAGGGGCAAATTTTGCTTAAGTGCCTCCCACTTTCGCCATCCGTGGGTGACTTCCAATCTATATTGTGTACCGAACAACATTGCTGCTTTATTATTGGTAAGTATAATGTCATAATGCAAAGCGACAATGGAAGCAAATCTCGCCCAAATTCTAAACTCATTGTGGCACTTGGCGGTGAGTTCTATTGCTCGCAAGAGCAATGCTTGTACCTTTTTGACATGTTGAGGAAATTTAGTTTAGCCAATTCTGATCAAATTTATCCAGTTGAACATAATCACCTATTTCCTGAAGAGCAAACATGGGCTTAACATCACTGCTGGCATCTTTAGTGGTGCTTCCCATGGCGACTTGAGAATGGGTCAAGTAAGCTATAATATAGCTTGTTACATCAACAACCCATGATTGACATAACGTTATGGTGCAAATAGAAATGTCATTACAGCATATGGCAGCAACAATATGTAGCATTATAACAGGGGGGTTTTTTTGCGATTTTATACGCTTTTTGGCATGGTTTTCATATGATTTCACAAGCGTATTCACCTGGACGTACTAAACAGTATTTCTAGAGTGCACTCATTTGTTAGCCATTGATTTTAAAGAAGAGGGAAAATCGTGCGGTTGTGGGGCTTTTATTGTTAATATTAGGTTTGTCAAATATTAGGTTAATATTAGGGTTTCGGATTTGCTTGTAGTTTGTTTCTGCACAAGAGCTGCTTCCAGGCCTGGGCCACCAGTTAGTGATAATTCTTACGATGTTTCAATGCAGATCTGAGAAATTGGAGAGATGGATTTGAGCCGATTACGGTTTGGAAACCAATAGCAGCTGAAGGGTTTGTGGCTCTTGGTTGCGTGGCTGTTGCAGGATATGTTGAGCCAAGTTTGGAAGTTATGAGATGCGCCAAGGCAGAGTTGGTTGATGAATCAACTGTTGACATGCATCCAGTATGGCAAATAAACAAGCCGTGGCATTGTACGTTTAATCAAGTTGGTATTGGATCACTTTTAGCTTTATCGCTTCTGTGCAAGATGCACGAAAAAATTTACGACCAAGAAGTTTGAGTTGTGATCAGCTTAAAAGATTCGTAGTGCAGAGTGCACTGGTGGATCTCATGTACAGAATCAGAATGCATAGAATTTTTGTATATAAGATCCTGGGAAAGCATCCCATGCATTTAGATCCGGTAGGAGATTTCTGATATTGGGCCAGGGTAGAAAGGGGTAGCTAAATCGGCAACAGCTGGGTGGATTGACAACTACAGCTGCAAAACGCGAGCTCCATGTAGATTAGGAAGTGTTTTTGTTTGATCTGATATTTGGGGAGATTGGATCATTTGGGGCGGCAACCTGCAACAAATTGGTTTTTACAAATCAGCTTCCTCAACTCTGAGTTCTCCTGAAGCTCCGATTTGTCAGAACAGAGCTGCCAATACCTCTTTGGACAGCATATTGGCAGCCAGCATTGACCACCCCTGCAATCGTTTTATCCGGCACGGACATCTGGAGCTGTGACTTATTCCTGTGGCCGAAGTAATTGGAGAGGAGAAGCCTCCCTTGTTCTGCTCTTGGCAGAACCATCTTGCAGCATTGGCGTCCTTTGATTCTGAGATTTATATGAAAGGTCGAGCTTTCTATTGAGTTTCCAGAGCCTTGGATAAGTTGGAATGATATACCGATTCCTCAATCCATGTTGTAAAGGTGTGAACTGTATCTATTTGAGATGTTTGTAGTTCTAGATAAGTTTCCATTTTTCTTACATAATTTTACATTAGCTGACAACAATATGCAGGTAAGAGTGACATTATCCAATTCCTTTTGGCTTGTCTTGTCAAGCCTGATGGCTGCACAACGCGTTCATATCAGTATGCTTACATTCCAATGCTCTTTTTCCATTCGAATCCGATTGGTCGTATAATAAATCAATTTGCAAAACACAGGAGATATTGATCGAAGTGTTGCGATGTAGGCAAACATGTTTTTGAATATGTTTTTCCAACTTATGTCAACATTTGTGCTTATTGGCATATTGATCGAAGTGTTGCGATGTGGGCAAACATGTTTTTGAATATGTTTTTCCAACTTATGTCAACATTTGTGCTTATTGGCATTGTGAATACAGTGTCACTTTGGGCAATCCTGCCTCTTTTGATACTTTTTTACGTTGCTTATGTTTATTTTCAGGTATTTGCCTATCCATAACCTGATCTTGTTGGCCTCATTCTATCGCTGGAACTATCAGATATGCTAGATATGCTGCTTGTTTGCAATTGTCATATTTGTTTTTAGTCCAATCTTGTTGGGACACCATATAACTGTAGTGATCACACTATCGAATCAAGCAATGCTTCTTTCCTGGTATTTGTCTCTTTGGGGTCATGCTTTGCATTTGCAGTGCCTTTGCATGCTTATGTTTATGCTTATGTTTATGTTCGGGCCCAAAAATTTTACCTATGTTAGGGCCCGAAGGGCCCAAAAATTTTTTTAATGTAACAATCAACACACTACTATCATTAACATTATTAACACAAACCATTGCATTTAACACATTTAAAATAAAATCCCCCTTAAACCCCCTTTGGTTTGGGTGCATATTCACACGGGGGGTTACTCCGGGCATCGAGAGCTGTCGGATGGGCATATTTGCCCTTTATTCCAAGATCTGGACCGTTTATAGCGATCCTCGTTTGTGGGGTATGCATGTACAAGTTTTCAGATATCTTGTATATTGAGATTTGCAAAATACTATTAACACAAACCATTGCATTTAACACATTTAAAATAAAATCCCCCTTAAACCCCCTTTGGTTTGGGTGCATATTCACACGGGGGGTTACGTAGGGCATCGAGAGCTGTCGGATGGGCATATTTGCCCTTTATTCCAAGATCTGGACCGTTTATAGCGATCCTCGTTTGTGGGGTATGCATGTACAAGTTTCTGTATACTGTATATTGAGATTTGCAAAATACTATAAGGTTTGAGAGAATGTACTTAATGGTGTTAATTTTGTACATGTATTATAAATATTGTTTTGGGGTAAGTGAAATTTTTCCATATGGCTGAGTATGGCCCCACGGAAATAGGTACAACTGGATCTATATTTTGAGTTAATAGATGTATCTTTAAACTGCTTAGGTCATATTGGTATCTATTTTCAAAAGTTGTTAGATTAGGCAAAGCCGTTGGCAATTACTAAATTCATGGTGAATTTGGTCAACCAAGGATTGGCTTTGAATCAACTGACTCAAAAACACTTGATGTGACTGTTTCATACTTTGCAGTTGTTGCTGTCTTTTAAGTTTGAGAGTGTCTAATTTCGTCTGGAATAAACTTTTGACAGCTATAATGTTAGTTGCGTTGTTGGCTAAGAGTTCAGCATGGACATGCTCCATCTCTTGTAGTTTCTTCGTAACCTCAGCACAAGCTTGGATTTTTAGATTTAGAGCATCTTCGAGGCTTGTTGAAGTATTTTTGTTGAGCATCTTCGAGGCTTGTTTAGGATGGTTTCATAAGAACGTTGAGTGTCGGCCAATAAACCTGACATGGATGCAAATGGACCATCGAAAGACTGATTAATTATTACTGGCACCGCTGGAGATTCTTGAGGTGCTAGTTCTTTAATGTCATTCTGAGTCCCCTGTAATTTTAACAAATGATGCATCATTAGTTGTAGATGGATGGTATAAAGAAATTCTCTTGCATTATTTCTTTTAATATTTTGCAATTGCCTATGCAATTGCTCTATAAAAAGTGTTGCCCAAGGTACTGGTAGTCCTTGTGTAGCCATTATCACATAAGCTAATTATTTACGACTATAACGATGATGATTAATTGGCATGAGGCTTCTTACTTTATCAAAACTAAAGCATTTCTTCTTTACTGTAATGCCATAAGACCCTAGGTCGATATTGTCATACCGAGGTGCTTGGTTAGTGTTAGGAAGTTTCAAGGTTTGCATTGCTAGTTCCCATGGAACTTTAATGTGGCTTGTGTGGCATGTGTAACTTGTCCTGGTTATCAATTCATAATTGTTTATGTACTCGTTTATACACTCCTCACAGATTTGCACAAATGGAATAAGAATAAAAGACAATAAATGAGCCCATCGTAAATAGCCTTCAACTTGGTCATCCAATTTGGAGCATCGTTCAACCATTTGTATAAAATATAATTGAGCAGTGATGGTTTGTCGAGTTGTTTGCTTCCATTGACGGTGTTCTCGATGGAAGTTTACATGTTTTTGCTCCTATGAGAGTTTGTGGGATATGTAACCATGACGTTTGAAGTTCTTTGGTTCTTTACCAGAACAAATGAGTATTTTATTATATGGCCAAAAGCCAATACAATATATAGCATAACGGATTTGTTTGGAAACACCTTCGATTGGGGATTCCACCAATGGTGAATTCGTGCACCCGGTAAAGGTACCATGATCAACTATAAGAGTGCACCTTGAACTTTTGCTTCTCATTTTAACTGAAAATTTGGTGTTGCTCATGGCCCCTGGCCACTTTCACATATAAACTGATACTCTAAATTGCCGAGAGAAATTATTAAGATCGAAAACTTTGTTTGAATGGCATTTACATGTACCAATTCCTTGGTTGTATAACTTTAGGCGACAGCCATTTACTAAAGTGGGTAGAAATGTATCCTGGAGATCTTTTAGTTGTACTGATCTATTTTCATACAATTTATGGATTTGGACTTGGCCAAGCCATCTATATTTCAATTTCCGTGGGTGTTGTTTAAATCAGGAATTATATAAAAGAATCTTGGCACCATCATGAAAGTCCTGGAACTTTTGTTTACGGTCTATCCATGCCTTCCTTCTGTCTTTAGATACTTGTTGTGCCCAAACAGATTGTTGACGCTTTTCATCTAAAGCTTCTAATTGTATTAATTGTGATGTTAGGAAGGAAGATTCGCCATTCGATGATGAATAGCAATACGCAAGCTTGGTATTACAAATTTGAATGGTAAGACAGCCTCTACCCCATAAGTTAATTGAAATAGAGTATGCCTTGTGATAGTCTTATAACTGATTCTATATGCCCAAAGCACACTGGGAAGCGTTGTTTCCAGTCATTTCTTGTAGATTTACAAATTTCCTTCAAATTGTTGGTGGGTTCAGTCTGCCCATAGCTTGAGGATAATAGGGAGTGGATTTACAATGAACAATCAAGAAATCCCTTGTAAGTATCTCTATTGTGGAGTTGATGAAATGAACTTCTTATCACTTACGAGCTCAATGGAACAACCAAATCTGGTGATGACCTGTCGGTAGAGGACTTTTGCTACACTTTTAGTTGTATTATCTTTCAAGACTCTCGCCTCTGCCCATTTTGTATGGTAATCAGTAAGAACCAGTATATACTGGACTTTGGTTCGCACTGCTAGAGGGTTTACTGGCCCGACAAAGTCCATGCCCCATTTTTCAAAGGAGCCTAAGGGCAATACTGAATTGAGTGGCATATAATGTTTTTCACTGGGTCGTCCCACTCTTTGACATCACAAGTTGTGGCCTCATCATGAGAATCTTTGAATAAAGTTGGCCACCAGAAACCTGAATTTAGAATTTTCTTGGCTGTATGATCCCCAACGAAATGTCCTCCGCCGCTCCTTCATGGGCATGCCTTACGATATCGGTTGTTTCGTAGGATAAGACACATGGTCACTATACAAAATGGGCAGAGGCGAGAGCCTTGAAGGATAGTACAGCTAAAAGTGTAACAAAAGTGCTCTACCAATAGGTCATCACCAGGTTCGGTTGTCCCATTGAACTCGTAAGTGATAGGGAAGTTCATTTCATCAATTCCACAATAGAGATGCTTACAAGAAATTTCTTGATTGTTCACTATAAATCCACTCCCTATTATCCTCAAGCTAATTGGGCAGGCTTAATCCACCAACAAGATCCTCGTCACAATCTTGAAGAAAATTTGTAAATCTACTGTGAATGGGAATAACTCTTACCAGCGGTGCTTTGGGCATATACTCCATTTCAATTAACTTATGGGGTAGAGGCTGTCTTACCATTCGAATTTGTAATACCAAGCTTGCATATTGCTATTCATCATCAAATGGCAGATCTTCCTTCTTTACAACACAGATTAATATAATTAGAAGCTTTAGATGAAAAGCGCCAATAATCTATTTGGGCATAACAGGTATCTAAAGACAGAAGGAAGGCATGGATAGACTGTAAACAATAGTTCCAAGACTTTCATGATGGCGCCAAGGTTCTTTTATATGATTCTCGATTTAAATAATACCTAAGGAAGTTGAAATGTAGATGGTTTGGCCCATTTCAAATCCATAAATTGTATGAAAAAGGATCAGTACAATTAAAAGATGTCCAGAGTACATTTCTACCCACTTTAGTAAATGGCTGTCATCTAAAGTTATATAATGTTGAATTTATGTTTGGTTCATCATATATTCTGAGCTCAAGATTATACATTAATGTTGTATACACATTGTACAGAAGTTTATAGATACATGGTCTTTGTACCATAGGTTCAATGGTTGGGTTTAACCCAAATATTTGATTTATTAAAGTAAGTTTGGGAAACTCCATATGAATAGGAACTCGGCTAGGCGGCCGATTCCGGCGCCATAACTGCCGAAGTACAATCTATAAGGTATCACAGAGGCCGGCTCAGTATTATTGAGTTGGTCTGAGATCAATTTAAGGAGGAGTTGCAGATCGAATTGGTATTCTGTGGTTGTATTCTCAACGGGTCAACTTTGCTACAGTATTTAAGTCAATCCCATATCTACAGTGTTATTTGCTATAGTAGTTCAATGGTTCATATTGATATCATTTCTAGTCAATAAATTGCCTTTGAATTGCCTTTGAATTATTGTGTTACAATCATTGTCTTGATGGTATCTACCAATTCATCAAGCAAACTCTAGAAATAGATTGATTGGATTCTCTATTTCTAACATTGGTATCAGAGCTATTGCCAGGTTCTAAACACTCAAAGGGAAGTTTTTCATCATGTCAAGTAGATTTAGAGCTAGTTAACTAAGCACTGTAGAAGTATATAAGGGAGGACCGGGTTTTCAAGTATGGAAAGATGCAGTCAAACATATTTTGGAAGTGGAGGACCTCTGGGATCTTGTAGATCCAGATGGTGTCACTAATTTGGACTTCAATACTCTCACAAGGTCAGTATCTGAAGGTTCAGTTAACATGAGGCAAAATGCTTGAAAGGCCAAGCGGGGAGCGATCTAATGAGGGCTGGGAGATCTTTATACTCAAGACTCAAAGAAGCACAGGGAATAATCACGTGCAAGGTAAGCCCTACCATTAGGCTTAAACTTAGAAACATGAATCCAAGACAGATGTGGTCTTATCTTTTGAAACATTTTGAAGAAAAAACCTTCTCTCAAATTGATCTTCTTGAAATCGAAGCTAAGAAATCTAAAGCTTAAGGAAGAGGGAGATGTCTCAGATTTCTTCAATACATTTGACAACATTGTTGCTGATTTAGCTAGGGCAGGGGTGAACATTTCTGAAAGAAGTCAGATATTACAAATCTCTAGGCAGTAAGTGATAATGAAAATCTGTCTTTATTCATAAGGAACATGAGTAAAACAAGGGAAAAAACCGAGAATATTTTGAGAACTGAGTATGAACCGAAGAAATAATGAGAGAAGGTGAGGAACCCTCTGAAATTCTTTTTGCTGGCAAAAAGAACCAAGTTACATGTTACAATTGTAATGAGGCTGGCCATTTTAAAAGTGAGTGCCCTAAGACCAAAAGAGACTTCAATTGTTACACTTGTGGTGGTAAGGGACATGTTTGCAGCCAAATGCCCAACTCCAAATGTCCAAAGGATTATGGCAGAAAATAAGCACAGGGAGGGGTCGTGGCAGGAAACCAACTGGAACTTTTGTTGCCACGGAACAAGAAGAAAAGGAAAAGTCTGATGTTGATGAAGATGATGAGGTAAGCCTTGCATTTACCATTGTTGAGAAAACTCAGCATGCTAATAAAACTGAAACTCTTGTAGTTGATAGTGGAGCTGAAAGATCAGTAGTCCAATCTACTGATCTGTTAAAAAATATTTCAACTTCTCACTCTAGAAGAATTCAAGTTGGAAATGGAGACATACAAGAAATTGAAGGAAGGGGACTTCTGCAGCTCATTGATCTTGATGGGAACATAGTAGACATTGAAAATGTTTTGTGTGTCCCAACAATTATAAAAAATCTCATTTCTGTAAGCCAGCTAGTGGACTTAGGCTAATATCTATCTTGGCAATATATTAAAGTTTCATGCAAATCGTGTTGGCAATCTGTTTCAAATGGAAGCTTTTGGCCATGATAGCATCAACAGCCTAAAATTTCCAGAATTTGAACTCTGGCATGACAGGCTGGCCCATACACATTGCAACAACTTGAAATATCTAGCCAAGAAGGGATGGCTAAAATGCAAAGATATAAAATCTGAAAATTTCAAGTGTGAGGGATGTATTCTTGGGAAAATAAACAGGCTACCATTCAAACACTCAAAAACAAGAGCAAGGGATGTTCTTGAGTTAGTACATAAAGACCTATGTGGGCCATTCATAAAGACCTATGTGGGCCATTGAATGTGAAAGATAGATAGATAGATAGATAGATAGATAGATAGTAGTTTTAACGTCACGCCACTAGGCAGCATCCAACTGGACATGTGACCACACACCACACTACATTGCTTGGTTGGGCCCTGCCCCCAACCACCTTACATTGCGTCTGTTGGGATTTGACCCCCAACAGTACCGAGTGCGATTCTGGGCGGTCTCGAACTCGAGACCACATTGCTAAGGAACTAGTGTGTGGTTCATCACATGTTCTGGGCTCAAGATTATACATGAATGTTGTATACACATTGTACAGAAGTTCTACAGGGAGTTTATCAGAGCTTGTCTAGCCCTAATGTACAGTTCAGGGCAAATATTACACTATTGAACCTTTATAGGTTATATAGATACATGGTCTTTGTACCATAGGTTCAATGGTTGGGTTTAACCCAAATATTTGATTTATTGAAGTAAGTTTGCCCGATACTATGGAGGGAAACTCCATATGAATAGGAACTCGGCTAGGCGGCCGATTCCGGCGCCATAACCATCGAAGTACAATCTATAAGGTATCACAGAGGCCGGCTCAGTATTATTGAGTTGGTCTGAGATCAATTTAAGGAGGAATTGCAGATCGAATTGGTATTCTGTGGTTGTATTCTCAACGGGTCAACTTTGCTACAGTATTTAAGTCAATCCCATATCTACAGTGTTATTTGCTACAGTACTTCAATGGTTCATATTGATATCATTTTTAGTCAATAAATTGTATTGTGTTACAATCATTGTCTTGATGGTATCCACCAATTCATCAAGCAAACTCTAGAAATAGATTGATTGGATTCTCTATTTCTAACATTTGCTGCTTTTCAAGTCTTCTGCTCCTTCCCAAGTCATTTCTTCCATATTGTTCTATATTTCCTGGTACACCTTCCAAAAGTCTTTTTGCCTGTGTTTTCCTTTTGGCTACAGAACTTGGTGGTATGTATTGGTTTTCAATATTTTCTATATTCCTAGTTTCATTGCCTGCATGAGGTTCTATTATAGTGTCTTCTTCCTCTTGATCTGAATCTAAATCTAAGCTCTGCTGATCCTTTGACACATCCATATCCTTTTCATTGAAAACTGCCCTTTTTTTGTATCTATCCTTATAAACCACTCGTTCATCGAATATTACATCTCTACTAATGATAATAGTTTTCCTTTCTGGTACATATATTCTGTAGCCCTTTGATTCCTCATCATAGCCCACAAGAAACCCAATATTTGCCTTATCATCTAATTTCTTCCTCAATTCATTTGGAACATGTACATATAATGGCCATCCTAGAAAATATTACAATCCCTCAGTCATTTGAAGAGGCAATGGAAAGTGCAGACAAAGAACAGTGGCTTAAAGCCATGAATGATGAGTTGGAATCATTTCAGAAAACTCAAACATATGAGTTAGTAGACCACCCAGCAAAGGGAAATGTTATAGGTTGCAAATGGCTTTTCAAAATAAAAGAAAATGCAGATGGAAGCAAGAAGTACAAGGCAAGATTTCTGGCAAAAGGGCCCACTCAAAGACAGGGACTAGACTTTGATGAAACATACTCCCCTATTGTGAAATTAACTAGCATTAGAACATTGCTTGTAATAGCAAATGCACAAGACCTTGAAATACATCACATGGATGTAAAAACAGCCTTCCTAAATGCCAAATTGGAGGAAAAAGTATTTATGCAGCAAGCACCAGGATATGAACAACAAGAAAATAAAGTTTGGAAGCTAAACAGGGCTGTGTACGGCCTGAAGCAATCTCCTAGGGAGTGGTATATGTGCATGGACAATTTCCTTAAGGAACAAGAGTTTGAAAAACTAAAAAATGATGGCAATCTTTATAGATATAAGCAAGCAGGAATATTTTGCATCATAGCTTTATATGTTGATGACTGTATTATGGCAGCAAATCAATTAAGTGTCCTAAATCATTGCAAAGGAATATTAAGTTCGAGATTTGAAATGTCAGACTTAGGGGAGCTAAAACATTTTTTGGGAATTGAAGTATGTAGAAACAGGGATCAATAGTTGGTAAAGCTGCAGCAATGCAAACATATAGAAAACATGCTTAAAAGGTTTAACCTTGTTGATGCACATCCAGCAAAAACCCCTGTAGTTCCAGGTCATAGATTGACAGAAGAAAGGCCACTCACTGAAAAGGATATCAAAGAAATGGAAAATGTTCCATACAGGTCATTAATTGGGTGTTTGTTATATTTGACAAACAATACAAGACCAGACATATCATATATTGTAAATATCCTGAGCAGGAGATGTCATAATCCAACCAAAGATCATTGGATTGCAGGCAAAAGGGTGTTAGAATATCTAAAGGGGACAAAGACACATGGAGTAACATTCAATTCAGAAAATCTACAGCTATGTGCATACAGTGATGCAGATTGGGGAGGGGATTTGTCAAATAGAAAATCCACATCAGGATTTGTTATATTCTTAGGTGGAGGTGCTATAACTTGGAAAAGCAAAAAGCAAAATGCTATTGCCATGTCCTCAACAGAAGCTGAGTATACAACATCATCTTTAGCTGCCAAAGAGATATGTTGGCTAAGAAGATTGTTGGAGGAATTGGATTATAAACAAACTAATCCAATTCAAATTTTTACTGACAGCCAGAGCTGCATTGTTATTGTGAAAAATCCTGTGCATCATGATAGAACCAAGCATATTGAACTAAACATACACTTTATTCGAGATTTGGCTGCCAAACAATTCATTGAAATGGTATATGTTAATACTGCAAAACAGATTGCAGATATTTTTACAAAGGCACTTCCTGGAATTAAATTCAAGCAGTTTAAGTTAGACATCCAGGTCACAGAATAGTGTGATGAAGGAGGAATGTTGAATTTATGTTTGGTTCATCACATATTCTGAGCTCAAGATTATACATTAATGTTGTATACACATTGTACAGAAGTTCTACAGGGAGTTTATCAGAGCTTGTCTAGCCCTAATGTACAGTTCAGGGCAAATATTACACTATTGAACCTTTATAGGTTATATAGATACATGGTCTTTGTACCATAGGTTCAATGGTTGGGTTTAACCCAAATACTTGATTTATTAAAGTAAGTTTGCCCGATACTATGGAGGGAAACTCCATATGAATAGGAACTCGGCTAGGCGGCCGATTCCGGCGCCATAACCGCCGAAGTACAATCTATAAGGTATCACAGAGGTCGGCTCAGTATTATTGAGTTGGTCTGAGATCAATTTAAGGAGGAATTGCAGATCGAATTGGTATTCTGTGGTTGTATTCTCAACAGGTCAACTTTGCTACAGTGTTTAAGTCAACCCCATATCTACAGTGTTATTTGCTATAGTAGTTCAATGGTTCATATTGATATCATTTCAGGTCAATAAATTGCCTTTGAATTATTGTGTTACAATCATTGTCTTGATGGTATCCACCAATTCATCAAGCAAACTCTAGAAATAGATTGATTGGATTCTCTATTTCTAACATATAAAACCAAGGAATTGGTACATGTAAATGCCATTCAGTGAAGTTTTTGATCTTCAAGTAATAATAATTTCTCTCGACGATTTAGAGTATTAGTTTGTATGTGGGAATGGCCAGAGGCCATGAGCAACACCAAATTTTCAGTTAAAATAAGTAGAGCAAAAGTTCAAGGTGAACTCTTACAGTTGATCATGGTACCTTTACCGGGTCTAGGAATTCACCATTGATGGAATCCTCAATTGAGGGTGTTTCTGAACGAATCCTTTATGGATGCTATGTATTGTATTGGCTTTTGACCATATAATAAAATACTCCTTTATTTTGGTAAAGGACCAAAGAACTCCAAACACCATTGTTACATATCCCACAAACTCTCACAGGAGCAAAAATGTGTAAACTTCCATCGAGAACACTGTCAATAGAAGCAAACAACTTGACAAATCACTACTGTTCAATTATATTGTATACAAATAGTTGACAGGATGCTCCAAACTCAACCATATCAAATTATACATTCAAACATCAATTTGATCAATTTAACTCAATTGGATGATCAAGATGTAGGTTATTTACGACGGGCTCATTTATTGTCTTTTGTACTTATTCCATTTGTGCAAATCCATGAGGAGTGGATAAATGAATACATAAACAACTATGAATTGATAACCAGGACAGGTTACACTTACCGCACAGGCCGCATTAAAGTTCAACGGGAACTGGCAATGCAAACCTTGAAACTTCCTAACACTAACTTACCTCAATATGACAATTTCGACCTAGGGTCTTATGGCATTACAGTAAAGAAGAAATGCTTTAATTTTAATAAAGTAAATCCAGCATTCAAAGCCATTTTCTCATCATGGTTATAGTCGTAAATAGTTAGCTTATGTGATAGTGGCTACACAAGGGATACCAAGACCTTTTTGGCAACATTTTTTAGAGCAATTGCATAGGCAGTTGCGAAAATATTAAAAGAAATAATGCACGAGAATTTCCTTATGTCATCCATCTACAATTAATGATGCATCATTTGTTAAAATTACAAGGGACTTAGGATGACGTTTTTATTGGCTGACACTCAACGTTGTTATTAAATCATCCTAGCAGATGTTAAAACTATAGTATAACAAATTACCATACTTCAACAAGAGAAATAAGGCCTTAAAGATGCTCTAAATCTAAAAATCCAAGATTATGCTGAGGTTACTAAGAAACTACAAGAGATAGGGCATGCCCATGCTGAACTCTTAGCCAACAACCTAACAAACATTATAGTTGTCAAAAGTTTAATCCAGATGAAGGTAGACACTCTCAAACTTAAAAGGACAGCAACAACTGCAAAGTATAAAACAGTCATACCAAGTGTTAAAAGTCAGTTGACTCAAAGCTAGTCCTTGGTTTACCAAATTCACCATGAATTTACTAATTGCCAATGGCTTTTGCCTAATCTAACAACTTTGAAAATAGATACCAATATGACTTAAGCAGTTTAAACATACGTCTATTAACTCAAAATATAGATCCAGCTGTACCTATTCCCGTGGGGCCATACTCAGCAATATGGAATATTTTTAATTATGTACAGCGCCTATTCCCGTGGGGCCATACTCAGCAATATGGAATATTTTTACTTATGTACAGCGCCTGCATCTTGTTGCTGCCATATGCCATAATGACATTTCTATTTGCACAACAATTTTATGTCAAACATGGGTTGTTGATATAAGAAGCTATGTTATAGCTTACTTGGCTCATTCTCAAGTCACCATGGGAAGCACCACTAAAGATGCCATCAATGATGTTAAGCCCAAGTTTGCTCTTCAGGAAACAGGTGATTATGTTCAACTGGATAAATTTGTTCAGGAATTGGCTAAACTAAATTTCCATCAACATGTCAAAAAGGCACAAGCATTGCTCTTGCAAGCAATGGAACTCACCGCCAACTGCCACAATGAGTTTAGAATTTGGGCGTGATTTCCTTCCATTGTCGCTGTGACGTTCCAAAGACAAAGATATCGCTCCGGGACGTACATTGTATTTGCCGTCCACGCCAGACACCGCCACCGATTGGCGTTAATGCGTAGCGGATAGCCGAGTAAGTAGCCCTAGGGGCAACTTACTAGAGTGTTCATATATTATTAATGTGCACATGTGCACATTAATGAGGGCACACCTTTCCATGTTGGCATATTTTGCCACCTAGCCACTAAAGGCAAGTGGGGCCTTTCCAATTATCCCACATGCCAAATTGGGTAATTGGAAACCCTAGCCTAAACCCCCATGTCTATTTAGGGTAGGAAAACCCTAGCTTGCTAGTTTTTTCGCCCTTAGGGTTTTAGAGCTCGGGTTTTGGCTGCCCCAGAGCCAAAACCGCCTCCCGTGACGCCCAAGAATTGCCATCCATCGGTTTCCCGAATTGATCATTTCAGCCTCAGGATGGTTGAACTTCAGTCGGGAGGAGCCACTCAAGGATCAGAGTTTTGGTCAATTTAATAGCTTAAACCGTCTTCTAGTCATAGAATCAGTAGGTTTAGACTATTAAATTGCCCATAGTAGTTATCTAGATCTTAGATCTCGGATACTAACTAAAGAACCTAACTCTATGATTGGATCTAGTTCTTTAGTTCTTCTGTGATGTATTTGGATGATGTATTTCTGTGAACTCCTTGTATTGGGAAGGGGGGTAGAGGCCCTAAAGCTTGTAGTTGATGCTCCTAGAGTAGTCTCTCTAGCACACTGTAGATTCGGCCTGTGTACAAGAGCCACACCTGGTTGTGGGTGGAGGGGCCAGACTGGCTAAGAAGGAGGTTCATGTTCTGACTCCCGAACGATCCCCCTGGTGTGTAAAGCCTACCGGGGATCATTGTGACTAGGTCTAATGGCTTACCACTGAGTGCGGGTAAGGCATGGGCTCGACACCCGTGAAGTGGTGTACACTTTCCAGTGGGTTCAGTCGAATCTGGCAAGGGGCCCTCTAGTCACCTTTGAGTCGGCATGTAGATCTCGGAGGGGAGTGATCCCTACCTGCCCCATCGGAACTGGGAGGATGAGACCCAGGAATAGCCCCTTTGGCTATGCATCCGGCGGGCTACAGTCAGGTCCCAACACTTTTCAGCCTACTCTGCAAAGTGTGCACAGGAGGGGCGGATGGAGTGGACAACCCTATGCCATGTTCTTATGCCAGCCAATTCCATTGCCATGAATTCATGCGCAACGAACTCGGAGACCCAAGCCGTCGGTTATCCTTTTGAGTCCGAGCCTTGGGTAGGATCCCCCCCTATGTGATGTGGCCGATCTTTGTCTATGCAGAGGAGGAGGACCATCCTTGAGATGGTCACAGGATGTTGATGTATGTGCTACTGACATGTATGTTTACGCTTCCGCAGCTAGGTAGGCCCTGAGGGAGACGGGGTAGAATGACACCTTCACTCTTCCCACTGAGACTCGTTACGGGTGCAGTGATATGTGGAGGGCCCTGTATCAGCATGGAGCTGGTGTGGGGGAAGAACTCCTGTTTGTATACGGTGAGTGCACCGTATACGAGTAGGGGACGTCACAGTGGTATCAGAGCAATGTTCTTGGAGACCAAGAGCAAAGCACTGACCATGTTCCCAGTAGTACTAACTTGATAGGATCCTCAAGCCTCGAAAAGTGGGAAAAATTTTTTCTCACCTTTGTAGTTATGCTAAGCTAGTAACAATTAAGTGAATTGGAATTTAACAAGATTAAAAAGAATGAGCCAAAATTTTCCAAGTGAGGTGGTCTCACACCGCCTACCGTCGCATAAAACTAACTTTTTGTTTTGAAGCGGGCAAGCTATGAGACATCGAGCCAAGAACACCAAAACATGATGAATTTGAGATAAATAATGTGGTAAGGCTAATTCTAAGGTAGGAATTAGTTAGAATAGCATGTTTTAATTACCTAAAAACCCTAGAAATGTATGAGATCTCACCAAGGTCGGCACAGAAACTAAACATTAGTATTGGAACGAGGCGCAAGCTGTGAGACCAATAGGTAGGAAAAGTCTGAAATAAGTATAAGTTTTAGATAAGTTGGTGCCTTAGCATGTTAAACGGAGCAACTTGAGTTTTGACCTAAAATTCCACAAGCTATAAATAGATGTAGAACCCCCCATTTTTTTAGTCCAAGCCCTAGAAATCCGCTCTTCCCAACTTAGGGCGATTTTCGGTACGCTTTTATCCGATTGACGATCCGTAAAACATGGCCCGAACCAAACGAGACCGCAAGGAAGCGCCGCCTGCGAAAACCACCAGCCACCGGAGGCGCAGATCATTCGGAAGATGCTTCGAGAGAGGCTCGCAAAGAGGGGGTCGTTCGCCGGGACGAAGAGGAAGACACCTCCGATTTGATCGATGTCTTCAACCAGCAGTGGAGGGAGGACGAGGCCACATCACCGACTCCATGGACTAAGAGACGAGGGAGGTGTAATGAAGAAATAGAGCTGAGATCCAAAGAGCAGAACAAGCAGACCATTCGGGACAAGACTCCACGGAAATCCTCGAAAGGTGATGAGCAGACAGTCCGGGAGCCGGAGGTAGCAGACCTTAGAAGGTTCATCAGAAGTAATGAGCCGCGTAAGAGAAGGGAAGACAAAAGAGGAAAAGGAAGGAGGAGGAACAAAAGGTAGTGAAGAAAAGAAGAAAGCGAAAGGGAAGTTCGTGGGTCGGCGAAGGAGAACAAAGGACCGCCTCGCCAAGGAAGAGGCCGAACCCCAACATTATTATCAAGGAGCCGCAACCCCGACGAACCCCCAAAACCCTTCCGACGACTCTTCCGATGAAGACTTCAACCCTAACGCCGCAGGTGGGAGCTTTTCCAAGCACCCAGCGACGAGCAGAAGCACCGAAAGCAGCCGGCACTGAGCAACCCCACCAAGATCAAGTGCGTAAGCCCCCCGAATACCCGCATGGGATAGAAAGAAACAACCACGACCTGCCCGGAAGCCTACGCCACCGACGTGGTAAAGATTTATGAGAGGAAGATGAGAGAGCACGGTGGCCTACATGAAGAAATGGGAGGCCTATAACAAATATTATGAAGAAAACAGAGTTAAGTTCATCGAGGGAGGGCACCAACCAACGCAAAGAAACCCTAAGGCCGCCACCACCGAAGCCAGGTTCCCAAGCCGCCACCCGTGAAGAAAGCGGATAGGAAGGAGGTGGAGAGAAGAGCTAAATGGAGATTAGACACTTCCAAATGCCAGCCTTCGGTCTCCTAATCCCCGTGCCCCTTCTTCCGGTTGGTCACGTGAAGTTATGCAGGCCTATAGAACGGACTTTAGAGTCCGCGGACGAGGGCGGGCAATGCAAGAGGCGGCCGAGGCAAAGATAGTGCAACATTTTGAAGATTCAACAGCCACGGCACTATCCACGCTTAAGCGGGTAACCTTAATGCGACAAGACATGAGTCTTGCGACCGCATTAAGGGAGAACGCATTTAGAAACTTTTGTTGTAAATAATTAAAATTTTGTAATATAGAGCAATTTTGTGTACCTTGATGACATAAACTTGAGTAATTAGAGCAAATTAATAAGTTTTAGCTTTTATTTCGGTGAAATAGGACAATTGGGAGCCGAGAGACATGATGTCTCACATTTCGCACTTCCGTCATAAAACAAAAGTTAGGATTGAAGCGGCATGAAGTTGTGAGACCTCGCCCATGCTTGACCAAAACAGCTCCAAATTGACCAAATAAGGGGTCGATTCTACCTAATTTGATGAGCCCATCACCCTTACACCATTAGTTTACCCAAGTTGGACATCTTTGATTAAAATGGGACTGATGTCTCACATTTCTCCTGCGTCGCGAAAACAAAAGTTAGGATTGAAGCGAGGCGCAAGCTGTGAGACCTCTTACCAATTCTTCACCAGGACTTGTCAAAGTCACCTTCAACCTACTGTATAGCATCTTTTAGGTAACCTAGCCTTGTTCAAGCATCCCATATAGTCCTCAAACTCCCATTTTGACCTCAGATAAGTTAGAATTACCCAATCCTAGGAAATTTCCAAGTCATCCAAAAATTAGGGTTTCCCCCTTTTCTATAAATAGACCCGTCACTTCTCACATAGCACCCTACAGATCTGCTCCTGCCCTTCTAGCCGATTTCCCAACTCCTTGAGGCGCTCTTGCAACCGTTTGTTACCCTCTTTCCACAATTAATCAATGGCAACTTCTAATTTCCAGAGATGGTACAGCGCCGGCCATCATCATTCTTGAGGTCGACGTCGACCAAATCTTCCAGATTTTCGTGGAAGGAGGTGGACGCCCAAGCAACCTTGCACGCCCCCAAGCTTATAGTAGAGTCTTGACTGAGTTTCCAAGCTAGGGTAGAACCAGCTAGTGCAACTCCCTCCTTGTATAGGATATTTTGTTCCTAGACAAATCCCTGCAGGCGGCATAGACGATGTCCCAACATCGCCAAATACCTCACAAACAAAGCGCACCGCACACCTCGAGCCAATGGTCCTAATCACAACAACCAAGTACTTCTTTTCAACACCGCCCTCGCAATCTTTCTCACCCACCGTCGGAGAACATCGTGGGGGAACCTCTATTCCCCATGGACGTGGATCCATTAGCCAGAGTAGCAGAACAACGGGCCTCACACAAGATGAACAGGAGCAGAAGGAAGGAAGAAGACTTCCTGATGAACAGAACTGAGGAGGAGGAAGACGATGTCGAGCCTCGACCCAAACAGAGGAGCAAATGACAAGCAGAAAGAGTGAGTGGCAAGATCTGAAAGAAGCCGTGCAGACTCTCGAGTCACCGCTTACCCCTGCTAGGGCATCACAAGCCTAGCCCCCATTATAATCGGGTGAGGAGTTTCTACCCTGTTTACATTCAAAACCTCCTGAGTGCGTGGAAAGGGAGTACCGACCAAGAGTTGCCACCGCACCAACTCCGGCGAATCGACTTGACGACTTCATCGTCCGAGGAGAGTCCGACTTTCCCCTCCAAGTAAGGGAAGCCGACACTTACATCGAGAGTTTACCTCCCAGACATCCAGCCTACAGCAACATCGAGGAAGTATCATGGAGGCGGATAAAGTCGAAACAAGCAATACCGCCGGAGGAAGAGTTCCTTGCTCTCCGTGAACGTAGATGGGGATCGCTATGCGACCTCAAACATCCTAACGGAAAAGCTCATCCGCGGCACCTCCTCGATGGACAGCGACCGACCCCGGGGAGGGCTTCAAAGAATGGAGTGATCATCTGAGGGCTCACCACTTTAGAGGTTGGATGATTTCGAAGCGCATTAATCGAAATGGATACCGAAAAGTAGCCGAGGACCCATCACGCAACGACAGTCATTACGCTATTACCCGCCATTGCCGATGGATGGAAGAATAGCGTTATCCACCGCAAGTTCACTCGCAGGCGAGGAAGGAGTAGCGTTGCTGACAGCACTCGGGATTCGGCGGCATGCACGGCTACCCCTTAACACCGAGTATGCAATCCCTGGTAGAAAAGAGCGGTAGCACTCGGCGTCTTCGACTTAGCCATACCTTTACAAAGCGGCCGAGCAAGATCGCCGTCGATGGCAATGACTTATACCTCCCACCGAGAATAGAAGATTTAGCAAGAGCATTACAGGGGTGGATCTCCAGCCAATGTCATAGGAACTTGGGCCATTCGGTGAAATGACCCAAGTGAAAAAGTTCTTGGAGGATAATCCATCTTACTCCCAGGCATCAACAAGTGATTAGCGATGGTTGCAAGTTCTTGTATTAGTGTAATATAAAATATAAATATAACATTCTCTTGCACTATAAATGTTTTGTTGATACATTTTGTGTCCCTCAACCATGCCAACAAACATAAATAATGCAAGAAAGCAAGGAAAACTAACCATGTAGATATGAACCACTTGTGTATGCGGCTAGAGGGCTGATTGCCAGGAGAACGACAACCCGAGGAACTTGCTAACAGAGCGCCCACTTGCGCCACGCCTTTAAGGAACTCCGGCTTGAAGAGTTTGGACAAATGACTCGTAGGAAGAAATATCGCAAATGAGGACAGACCTAAGCGAGATAAAGGCCTTTGCCTAGCCGCTGCTGTGAGCAGGGTTGGTTAGGTAACAGCTCAACCGCCGCAAAGCATCAGGCTCGAACAAGTAGAGACAAGAAGAGGAGTTAAGAGAGGAAGGTCCCTCTTTCGGACTCCTCCGACTCAAGCTTCGATTCAGACTCGATTACGAGGGAAGAAGAAGAGCGTAACCAAGTCCGGCAGGCGGGCGAGGAACCACCGGAGGGGACGCATTAAAAAGGACACAAGAACCTCGACCGGAAGAAAGTAGACTACGTGATTGGGAAATGTTGGAAGGCCGGAAGTCGAGCAATTCTCAAAGCGAACAGCGTCGGGCATGGAAGCAGAGGTTGGCGGAGCGAGATGAGCGAATACGGCAATGCCTAAAGGGTATGAAGGATAAGGATAAAGGCAGGGTGGCAACAAATAACCCGGCGAGCCTCATTTTGGTGGAAGGGCTATGCCAAGGCTCATGGCTTGCGAGGATGCTTTGGAGTTCAAGAAGTTTGCTAAAGCCTTCAAGCCCATTACGCTCCAAGAGAGCACAAGTCCGTGATGATGCAAATAGTTCACAGTTGCGACAAGGCAACAAGTCGCAAGAAATAAAATACAATGAGGAATTTGGCTAAGGTCAGATGTGCCAAAGTTAGGTGAGAAGCATGCGTGGAAAGCTACATTGAAGGTCTGAATGAGGAGATCCGCAAGCTTGTAAGGGCAATAAACCCTAGAACGGCATCTAAGCGAGTCCAAGGCAATAAGCTTGCAAGGGACAGGACCTCGGAATAGCGGGCAGAGGCAACAGTATTACCAAGATAAAGCCAGCAAAGAAAGTTTAGCCGAGAACAAAATGCCGAGTGACGACTAGAACCCCATATAGTGGCAATCAAGGGAAACGGCGGAGAAGAAGCGGGTGTCCTTCAAAGACAAACAGAAGGGTCAAACTACTCCAAAGCGGTCACGATCCTTTAGCAGGCCATGCCAAAGGAAAAGACGCGAGTGCATAAAAACAGCTTTGCTTCAGGTGTTTCGGCCAAAGGCCATAGGACAGACAAACTACCCATATGTCATGAGTGCGGCCCTTCAAGAAGTTGGGAGATTGGGACACTCTCCCACTCGGCAACGGCCGAGAGGCCCGCGACTACATTCAGGTGAGAGTGTCATATCTTTGCCGCCAATAGATACAGAGCAAGCGAGAGAGCCATAAAGTAATTTCCGCGATGGGAAAGGCCAAGGCCAAGTCATTTATAGTCCTAATAGATTCTGGAAGTAGCCATAACTTTGCATCTCCCCGAATGGTTCAAATGTTGAAGTTGAAACCATTAAAGTCAAAATAAGGCCGTTGTCTTAGCAAGTGGAGCGATAAAAAGGCGAGCGGCGGAGTAAAATCAACTTTGACATCGACTTTCCGCCGGGATTAAGATCGGATGGGGGCAGAAGTAATGGGCATTGGCAAAATGCGACTTGATAATAGGTATGGAGTACCTTGGACCAGCAGGGGCCATTATTGATTGGCAGAGCGGTGACCTTCCCAACACCCACAACGGCAAGATCATTGAGATAGCGGTAAAGAAGTTGTCCCATCATGCGTGTTATGTCTTCTAAGCGGCTGTTCAAGTGCATCAAGAGTGGAGCGGTAGCATACATCTTCAAGCTTGAGATTAGTGGCCCCGGAATTGGAAGGAAGCAAAAGACAAGATGCTCGACAAGTTGCGAGGCAAATAGCTAAGTTGATCACGCGAGTTCCAATCTCTTTCCGTTAAGATCAAGCAGCTCCCTTATAGGGGGCCTGAGTGCCAGATAGCACTTTCGAGCGAACAAAACCGACAAGCAGGCCCCATATAGAATGACAACGCTAGAGGGTTGTGGAAAAGCGATTCGCGAGGAGAGCTGCCGACCCTAGGTTTCATTAGACCTAGTAATGTCACGCCGTTTGGAAGCGCCATTCTTTTGTCAAGAAGAAGGATGGATCTTTGAGGATGTGCATAGACTATGAGCGGTTGAATAAGCACACCATTAAGAACAAGTATCGCTCCAAAGATCGAGGCGACTTGATGGATCAGCTTCAAGGAGCAAAGATCTTCTCCAAAATCGACTTAAGGTCGGGGTTACCACCAGATACGGATAAAGAGGAGGATATCCACAAGACCGCCTTCGAGGACGGTATAAGGCATTATGAGTTCACGGTGATGCCTTTTCGGCTTATCAAATGCCCATAGCGTTCATGAGGCTCATGAGCGATATCTTGAGTTCTGGACACCTTTGTGATTGTTTTCTTTGATGACATTTTGGTGTATAGCAGATCCCTTGAAGAGCACGCGGCAACACCCGGAGAAGGGTGCTAGAGAAGTTGAAGAGGCACCACGGTTATGCGCCAAGTTGTCGAGTGCCACTTACATAGCGAAGAGTGGAATACCTTGGTCAAGCCGCTGATCTGGCGAAGGCATCTCGGCGGACCCGCCAAGATTGAAGCGTAAAGATTGGCTGGCGGTGATTGAGTGGCGGCCGAGAAAGAATATTACCCGCGAGGTCCGAAGTTTCGGTCTAGCGAGGGGTACTACGGGGAAGTTAGTGAAGAACTTTGCTAAGATAACAGCCCGTTAACGAGACGGCCGAAGGCGAGAAGGTGAAAGGTGGGTAGAACGTGCTTTAAAGAGAAAGCAAAAAGGTTTGGTGGTGTTACCGCGGCCCAGTCTTAACCTGGGACGGGGAAAAGATAAGCTTGTAGCAGGATGCGAGTAAGATACGCTACGGTCGCGTGCTTAGCAAAGCGTGTGGTAGCGTATATGATTCCAGGAAGATGAAACGGCCGAGGCAGCGCTGCTTACGATCGAGGAGTATGCCGATTGTCGAGGCGTTAAGAATATGGAGGCACCTCTTGGGAAGGAAGTTCCAATTGGATACCGACCATCGAGCCTCCAATATGTATTCCGCTAACCACACCTCAATCTGGGCGTGGAGATGGATGGAGTTCCTCGAAGAATATGACTTTGATATAGTCTACAAGCTCAATGGAAGCTCAATGTGGTAGCGAGATGCGCTTTCAAGGCATCCACGACAACTAGAGTGCATTACAACGCAATTCGGCCCGCTCTCCGGCGACTTTTGGTAAGAGGATTGAAGAGTCCTTGCCAGCGGATGTGGATTTCGGGGAAGTATGGGCAAGCCTCTCTAAGGAGGCTAGAAACGAGATAAAGAAGCCGGAGGCCTTCAAGCATTATAAGAAGGAAGGCAACCTGTTATACCATAAGAACAAGTTGTCGTGCAGAATCATCAGGTGTAAGGAAGTTGATCCTCCATGACCGCGCTGCCCAATCTTCTGCCATGCGGATTCATGAAAACATATTTCAAAGTGCAAAGCAGACTATTATTGGCCAGGAATGAAGAAGCAAATAGCTTCGCTACATCAAGGAATGTCGGCTATGCCCGGCGGGCGAGCGGCGACTTCGAATTCAGGGGCATTAGAGCCGATAGCGGTGCCAAACGCTAAAGTGGGAGGTCATCAGCATGGATTTCATCACAGGACTCCCAAAACGGCCCGAGGCAAGGATGCCTTGATGGTAGTGGTCGACAAGGTCAAGATGGCATTATTTTGTGGCACAGCGTTGCCTTCTGTGAGACTCCACCATACAGCTATGGATCTGACAAAGCTCTTCACCAAAGAGATCTTCGGCTTCATGGCATGCCAAGGAGATTATCTCCGAGCCAGAGATCCGGGGTTCATGAGTGCCTTTTTGGCAAGACCTCTTTCGCGACGATTCAAGACCAAGCTATCCATGAGCATCGGCGTATCATCCTCGGGCGGATGGCCGACGGGAGTTTTAATTCAACGGATCTTAGAAGACATGCTCTAAACTATGTCCGGAATAAGCAAAGTATGTGGGAAGAATTTATTCACTTGGTGGAGTTTGCATACAATAGCTTTTAAAGGAATCGTCCCAAATGTTGCCATTTATGATCAATTATGGCTATCGATTTTAACTCCGGACACTTGGCACAACCCGTGTCAAAAGTAAAGTTTTGCGAGCGGATGTTGGCCGATATCACGGCGGCCCCGTGGAAGAGGTTCGGTATCCGCTAGCGACAAAGAAGTCGACAAAAAGAGCATCACGGATAAGCATCGAGCGTAAGAGAGTTCAAAGTTGGAGATGATGTTTGGCTCAAGATCAAGGTAAAGCGGTGAGCTTCGGGATTAGAATAACAAGAAGCTTGCTCAAGGTGGGTTGGACCCTTGAGAATAAGCAAGAGAGTAGGTAATCAATCCTACAAGTTGGATTTGCCGGCACACCTAAAAGATTCATAAGGTCTTCCACGTGGAGTTTGTTGAAGAATACTCCCAAATCGGCAGGTCTTGGACACTCCAACGTTGTTGAAATGATCGGAGGAACATTTGAAAATAGTTCGAATTGATTCTTGATAAAAACTTTCAAAACGAGGGAGATCAGAATTCCTCCAAAGACTTGGTCAAGTGGGAAACACCGCCGCTGAAAGACGCCTAATGGGTAATTTAAGAAAGATTTAGTAAAGCAAAGACTCACAATTTATGGAGCAATGGGACTAAGCAAGGTCATCTCCAAGAAATCGGCCTCGCATGTCGACGGCGAGTTAATTCTTGTATAGATTAATTCACGATGCAACCTATGCTTGGTATGGGTCGCGATGCGCTATTACTGATGATGAGACCACCACGTGATCTCTAGGCGGTGTAATGTCACTGTAGGCATGACCGCTGCTCATTGGGCGAAAGTGGAAGCGTAGATTAGAAAAGTCTACTGTCTCCACTAAGGAGACGCACTTCTAGAGAAAAGAGGCCGCCAAGGAATGCATTGATAGGGAAAGCACCTTAGCCCCATATATGCTTTGATAGGAGGAATCCATCCCCATCCCCTTAGCTGATATCCCTCCACTGGCAACTAGAGGTGTAGGCATGAGGCGGCATATAGGGCATGTATATATACCGCCTCCACGCAGCCATTATGGAAGATTCATCCTCTTCCTCTGTAGAGATTAATAAATGCATTCATGTAGATAGGTGGGTTGGTCACCATATAACCAAAATTTATTAAATAATTAAAACGATACTAACGTGAAATGGGCCTACTTGAGGCCAAGAGGCGCTCCGAGGGCAAGGAGGTCGAGCTACGGAAGACTTGCAAACACAAGTTTTGTTGAATGTGTTGCAAGGAATGAATATACCCTGGGCGGTAATATAGATATGAAATGTTGAAATTTTGTCTAACTTAACATAGTGAATAACATTGTTAATGGTTATGAATTGATAAGTATTCCATAAATATAATAACGAATAATGTTCTAAAAGTAATTACCTTAGAGTAATCGTGATAAATGTATAAAGGTTATATTGTAGGTATCAATGCTGATCGGCAGGATGCGTGTTAGAAGATCCCAAGGTGGAGACTCCACGATGCCGCTGACGATCATTTCAAGGTGGGGAGAATGTGACGTTTCCAAAGACAAAGATATCAGCCTCCTGTGACGTACATTGTATCACACGTACACGCTGCAGAGCATCGCCACCCCATTGACGCAAAATTGAGGCCAGTAAGTAGCCCCTAGGGGGCAATCCATTTCAGGAGTACCATATATTATTACGTGCACATGCACATTTAATGAGGGCACACCTTCCATGTTGGCATATTTTGCCACCTAGCCACTAAAGGTGGGCCTTCCACCATCCCACATGCCAAATTGGGTAAATTGTTCCAAACAAACCCCCCATGTCTATTTAGGGTAGGAAAACCCAGCTTCGGCTAGTTTCGTCCCAGGGTTTTAGAGCTCAGCCTTTGGCTGCCCCAGAGCCAAAAACTACCCCGACGCTTCGCTTAATTCATGCATCGCTTCCCGACCATCCAGCTCGTGAGATGGTTGAACTCAGCCGAGGAGCCACTCAAGGATCAGGTATTGGTCAATTTTAATAGCTTAAACCGGCCTTCAGTCATAGAATCGAGAGTTTAGACTATTAAATTGCCCATAGTAGTTATCTAGATCTTAGATCTGGGATACCAACTAAAAGACTCCAACTCTAAGGATTGGATCTAGTTCTTTAGTTCTTACATGGATGTATTTGGATGATGTATTTACGCGGAACCTTGTATTGGGAAGGGGGTAGAGGCCCTAAAGCTTGTAGCGCCGATGCTCCTAGAGTAGTCTCTCTCTAGCACACCTTGATCTGCCCATGTACAAACCACACACACACAGTTTGTGGGTGGAGGGGCCGACCGCTAAGAAGGGGAGGTTCATGTTCGACTCCCGAACAGTCCCGGGTGTGTGTAAAGCGCCTACCGATCATTGTGACTAGGTTTAATGGGCTTACCACCGAAAGTGGGTAAGGCCCCCAGCCACCCGTAAGTGGTGTACACTTTCGATCAGGTTCGTTCAACACACGGCAGCTGGCCTCTCAGTCACCTTGAGTCGCGATGTAGATCTCCTCGAGGGAGTGATCCCACCGCTTCCCATCTAACCCGAGGATGAGACCCGTGAATAGCCCCTTGGCTATGCATCCCGGCCAGGTCCCAAATACTTTTCAAACACCGCAAAGTGTGCACAGAGGGGCGAGGAGCGGGATAACCCTATGCCATGTTCTATGCCAGCCAATTCCATTGCCAGCACCTTAATTCACTGAGACCGCCGCCGGGCTATCCTTTGAGTCCGAAAGCCTTAAAGGTGGATCCCTATGATAGCCGATCTTGTCTATGCAGAGGAGGAGGACCATCCTTCGACACGCCGTGATGTTGATGTATGTGCCATCGACATAAAGGTTTACGCTTCCGCAGCCTAGGTAGGCCCCGAGGGAGACGGGGTGGTTTACAATTCTCACTCTTCCTAATCGACTCGCACGGGTGCGTTGATATGTGGAGGGTCTGTGACGACATGGAGCTGGTGTGGGGAAGAACTCCCTGCTTTGTCTGGTGAGTGCAACCCTCTACAGCAGGGGCGTTCACAAAGGTATCGTGAGCAATGTTCTTGGAGACCAAGGCAAAGCACCTAACCATGTTCCCAGAGTACTAACTTGATAGGATCCTCAAGCCTTCAAAAGTGGGAAAAATTTTTTCTCACCTTTGTAGCTATGCTAAGCTAGTAACAATTAAGGAATTGAATTTAACAAGATTAAAAAGAATGAGCAAAATTTTCAGGAGGTGGTCTCCCAAACCGCTCGCCCAGTCGCAAAACTAACCTTTTGCCTTTAGCGAGGCTAAGCTATGAGACATCGAGCCAAGAACACCAAAACATGATGAATTTGAGATAAATAATGTGGTAAGGCTAATTCTAAGGTAGAATTAGTTAGAATAAAGCATGTTTTTTAATTACCTAAAACCCTAGAATGTATGATTGATCCGCTCACCGGCCCAGAAAACCAAACATTAGGGTATTAAAACCAAACATTAGTAGTGGAGACCAATAGGTAGGAAAAGTCCAAATAAGTATAAGTTTTAGATAAGTTGAAGCCTTTAGCATGTTAAATCCGAAAGCAACTTGAGTTTTGACCTAAAATTCCCACAAGCTATAAATAGATGTAGAACCCCCATTTTTTTCGCCCAAGCCCTAGAAATCCGCTCTTCCCAACTTAGGGCGATCTTTTCGGCGCTTTATCCGATTGACGGCATCCGGTGAAACACATGGTCCGAACCAAACGGACGCAAGGCGAAGCGCCGCCCGGTAAACCACCAGCGAAAGGGTAGATCGTCGGAAGATGCTTCGCGAGAGTCTCGCAAGAGGTACGTCGCCCGCTTCTGACGAAGAGGAAGACACCTCCGATTTGATCGGATGTCTTCAACCCCAGCAGGTGGAGGAGGACGAAGGCCCATCACCTAACCCATGGACGAAGAGACTGAGGAGGTGTAAGAACAGAGCGTGGGAGATCCAGCAGCGTGAACAAGGGCAGACTATCTGGGGACGCGACCCACCTGAAATCCCTCGAGCAGGATGAGCAGTGATGTGTCCGGAGCCGGGCCGAGGTAGCGTAATCTTAGAAGGTTCATCGTGAAGTACGAAATGCTAAGAGAGAAGGGAAGACAAAAAGAGGAAAAGGAAGGAGGAGGAACAAAGCAGAAAGCGTAAGAAAAGAAGAAAGCGAAGTGGTGCCCGTGGTCAAGGAAGGAGAACAAAAGGATCACCAAGAAGAGAGGTCAACCCCAACATTATTATCAATATACGCAACCCTACCAACCCCCAAACCCTTCCGACGACTCTCTGATGAAGACTTCTAACCCTAACGCTTCAGTGGGAGTTCTTCCAAGCACCCAAAGCGACGAAAGGTGAAGTACCTGTTACCGACCTCGAAAGCAACTCACCAAGATCAAGCAAGCCCCCTCAATACCCGGCATGGGATGGCGCGTAGTAACCACCACCTGCCCGGGAAGCCCTCGGCACCGGGTAAAGATTTAAGGAGGAAGAGGAAGATTAAGAGAGCACGAGGCCTACATGAAGAAATGGGAGGCCTATAACAAATATTATGAAGAAAACAGAGTTAAGTTCATCGAGGGAGGGCGACCAACGAAGCAAAGAACCTTAAGGGCCGCCACCACCGGCCCAAGGTTCCCAAGCCGCCACCCGGAAGAAAGCCGGATAGGAAGGAGGTGGAGAGAAGAGCTGCTAAGGGAGATTAGACACTTCCAGTCACAGCCTTCTATCCCTAATCCCCGGCCCCCTTTCTGGCTGCGTGAAGTTATGCGCCTATAGAAATGACTTTAGAGTCACTGAATTTAGGTCACGGGCAATGCAAGAGGCGGTTTGAGGCAAAGATAGTGCAACATTTTGAAGATTCAACAGCTCTTACTATCCACGCCAAAGCGGGTAACCTTAAAGAATGCGACAAGACATGAGTCTGGCACCCGATTAAGTGAGGGAACGCCTAGAAACTTTTGTTGTAAATAATTAAAAAATTTGTAATATAGAGCAATTTTGTGTAATTCCCTTTGATGACATAAACTTGAGTAATTAGGAGCAAATTAATGTTTTAGCTTTTATTTCAGAAGAGATAGACATTGGGAGCCGGTGAGACATGATGTTCTCACAGCCGTCGCAGAAAAACAAAAAAGTTAGATTGAAGCGAAGCGCAAGCAGGGAGACCACCATGCTTGACCAAAACAGTCCCAAATTGACCAAATAAGGGGTCATTCTACCCAATTTGATGAGCCCATCACCCTACACCATTAGTTTACCTAAGTTGGACATCTTTGATTAAATGGGACTGATGTTCACAGCCGTATACTTCGGTCGCAAAACAAAAGTTAGGATTGAAGCGAGGCAAGCCGGAGACCTCTTACCACCTCTTCAATCACCGACTTGTCAAAGTCACCTTCAACCTACATGTGATAGCATCTTTAGGTAACCTAGCCTTGTTCAAAACATCCCCTATAGTCCCTAAACTCCCATTTTGACCTCGAGATAAGTTAGAATTACCCAATCTAGAAATTTTCCAAGTCATCCAAAATTAGGGTTTCCCCTTTCTATAAATAGACCGGCCATTTCTCACATAGCACCCTACAAATCTGCTCCCCGCCTTTCTAGCCGATTTCCCAACTCCCCGAGGCTTTGCAACCATTTGTTACCCTCTTCGCAATTAATCAATGGCAACTTGATTTCCGTGAGATGGTATAAGGCCATGTCATTGAGTCGACGCCGACCAAATCTTCCGCGATTTTCAGGAGTGAGGTAGACGCCCAAGCAACCCCACGCGCACTTCAGCCTTTTATAGTAGAGTCTTGACTGAAGTTCCAAGCTAGGGTAGAACCAGCGCTAGTGCAACTCCCCTTGTGTAGGATATTTTGTTCCTAGATTAGCCCCTCGCAGTAAGATTAGACGATGTCCCTAACATCGCCAAATACCTCACAAACAAAGCGACCGCGACACCGGAGCCAATGGTCCTAACTATCAACAGACCAAGTACTTTTCAACATCAGCTCGGGCAATCTTTTCACCCCACCGCAAGTCGGTGAACATCGTGGGGGAAACCTCTATTCCCCCCATGGACGGGATCCATTAGCCGTAAGGCAAGAGAACAACGGCTCCTCACAATCAGCATGAACAGGATGGGAAGGAAGGGAAGAAGACTTCGATGAAATTCAGAACCGAGGAGGAGGAAGACGGCGTCGAAAGCCCGACCCGTGCCAGGGAGCGGCCACAAGCAGAGCAGAGTGGCAAGATTCTCGAAGAAGCCGGCAGACTCTCGAGTCGCTCAATTCCCCTCGGTTAGGCATCATGGGCCCCCCATTATAATCGGTTGCAGTGAGGAGTTACTCCTAAGCGACATTCAAAACCTCCCGGAGGTGGGAAAGTGAGTACCGAATCAAGAGTTGCTGCACCAACCCTCAAGAACGGACTTGACGATTTCATCGTCCGAGGAGAGTCTGACTTTCCCTCCAAGCAAGGGAAGCCGACACTTACACGGGAGAAGCCTCCACATCCAAGCCTACAGCAACATCGTGCAGATCATGGAGGCGCATAAGGCCGGTAGAACAAGCTACCGACGGAGGAAGAGTTCCTTGCTCTCCAGAACAAATGGGGATCCGCTTTATGCGACCTCAAACATCCTAACGAAAGCTCATCCCAAAGACCTCCGGATAGACAGCGACCGACCTCGTGAGGGCTTCAAAGAATAGCCGAGACTGGTTGTGGAGCTCACCACGGTAGAGGTTGATGATTTCGGGAAGCGCATACCGAAGTCGGATACCGTAGCCGGGGACCCATCTCGCGAACGACAAAATCATTACGCTTATTACCGCCATTGTCGATGGATGGAAGAATAGCGTTATCCACCGCAAGTTCACCCCGTGAGGGCGCAGGAAGGAGTATCGCTATCGACAGCACTTCGGGATTCGCCGCATGCACGGCTACACCCCTTTAACAATCGGTATGCAACTCGGGTGAAAAGAGCGTAGCACTCGACGCCTTCGACCGCCATACCCTTACGGCAGTAAGACTGCAAGACCGCCGACAGCAGCTTATACCTCCCAACGCAGAATAGAAGATTTGGCAAGAGCATTACAAGGTGGATCTCCACCAATGTTCTTAGGAACTTGGGCCATTCAAAGGGAATGTTCTAAGTGAAAAAAGTTCTTGGAGGATAATCCATCTTACCCAAGATCAACACAGAAGTGATTAGAAGAGTTGCAAGTTTTTGTATTAGTGTAATATAAAATATAATATAATATTCTCTTTGCACTATAAATGTTTTGTTGATACATTTTGTGTCCCCTCAACCATGCCAACAAACATAAATAATGCAAGAAAGCAAGGAAAACTAACCATGTAGATATGAACCACTTGTGTATGCAAAATTAGAGGCCCGAAAGCCAGAGAATCCATTAACCGCTGAACTTGGCTGTGGGGAACAGAAAGTCGCCCAGGCCAATTCCCAAGAAGGAACCCGCTTGAAGAGTTTGGACAAATGACCCCGAAGAAGAAATATCGCAAATGAGGACAGACCCCCAACGATAAAGGCCTTGCTAGTCCACATTGCAGAGCGGTTCGTGGTAACGCCAACCGCCGCAAGCATCACCGGAGAACAAGTAGAGACAAGAAGAGGAGCAAGAGGAAGGTCCCCTTAGCTGACTCTCCACTCAAGCTCGATTCAGACCCGACTGAGGAAGAAGAAGAGCGTAACCAAGTCCGGAAAGCGCATCGAAAGGCGTAGGAACCACCCGGAGGGATCGGCTAAAGGGACACAAGAACCCTCCATACCGAAGAAAGTAGACTCGCGATTGGGAAATGTTTGAAGGCCAGGAAGCTCGAGCAATTCTCAAAGTAGAACAGTCGCATGGAAGCGTAGGCTTGGCTTGACGAGATGAGCTAATACGGCGAATGCCTATGGTATGAAGGATAAGGATAAAGGCGTGGTAGCAACAAATAACCCGAAGGGAGCAAGACGCATTTGGTGGAAGGGCTACGCCAAGGCTCATGGCTTAAGCAGTGGATGCTTGCGTGTTCAAGAAGTTTAAAGCCTTCAAGCCGCCATTACGCTCCAAGAGAGCACAAGTCCAAGAGATGATGCGCCAGCTCTACAGGTTGCAAAGAAGGCAACAAGTCAAGCATTTAAATACACGGTGAGGAATTTATGAGGCTAAGGCTGTATGTTACAAAGTTAGTGAGAAGCATATTGAAAGGAAAGCTACATTGAAGGTCCTGGAATGAGGAGATCCGGCAGCTTGTAAGGGCAATAAACCCTAGAACGGTATCGAAGCCGAGTCCAAGGCAATAAGCTTGCAAGGGACAGGACTCAGAATAGCGGCGTGAGGCAACAAGATTACCAAGATAAAGGCAAGGCAGCAGGCAGTTTTAGCGAGAACAAACCCCCTGTGACCAGCTAGAGCCCCATAGTGGCAAATCAAGGGAAACAAAGCAGAGAAGAAGCAGTGTCCTTCAAAGACAAACAGAAGGGTCAAACTACTCCAAAGCAAAGGCGATCCTTCTCAAGTGCCATGCCTGGGGAAAAGAGACAAAAGAGTGCAGAAAAGCAGCCTTTTAGCTTCGTGTGTTTCCAGCCAGGCTTAGGATCTTCAAACCCCCATATGTCATGAGTGCAACCAATAGCAGAGTTGGGAGATTGGGACACTTTGACCGACGACGACGGCGAGGAGGCCCGCCACTACATTCGTGGTGAGGTCATATCTTTGCCGCAATAGATACGCCAGAGCAAAGTGAGAGCCAGTATAAAGTACTTTCCATTAAAGGGAAAGCGCTGCTACAAGTCATTTATAGTCCTGATAGATTCTGGAAGTAGCCATAACTTGCATCTCCCAGAATGGTTCAAATGTTGAAGTTGAAACCATTAAAGTCAAAGCCAAGGCCCGCTGTCTTAGCAAGTGGAGCAAGAAGGGACGGGTGTAAAAGAATCAACTTTTGACATCGACTCTGTCCGGGATTAAGATCCGTGATGGGGGCAGAAGGTAATGGCATTGGCAAGCACCACTTGATAATAGGGTATGGAGTAATCTTGGACCAAATAGGGCCATTATTGATTGTGGAGTTTCGGTGACCTTCCCAACAACTTCTAGGGACGGCAAGATCATTGAGATAGCAGGTAAAGAAGTTGTCCCCATCATGCAGTGTATGTCTCTAAACTACTGCTCAAGTGCATCAAGAGTGAGCAGGTAGCATACATCCTCAAACTTGAGATTAGTGAGCCTGAATTGAAGGAAGCAAAGAAGACAAGATGCTCAGAAGTTGCCGGGCAAATAGCTAAGTTGGATCACCGAGTTCCACGATCTCTTTTCCAGATGAGATCAAGCAGCTCCCTCCTTATAGGGGAGTCGGCGTAGATAGCACTCAAACCGAACAAAAAACCGACAAGCAAGGCCCCATAGAATGACAACAACGCAGAGTTGTCGAGCTAAAGAAGCAACAGAAAGCTGCTCGACCTAGGTTTCATTAGACCTAGTGTCTCGCCGCTTGGGAGCTTATTTTTTTGTCAAGAAGAAGGATGGATCTTTGAGGATGTGCATAGACTATAGACAGTTGAATAAGCACACCATTAAGAACAAGTATGCGCTCCCAAGATCGATTTATTTGATGGATCGCCTTCAAGGAGCAAAGATCTTCTCAAAATCGACTTAAGGTCGGGTTACCATCGATACGGATAAAGGAGGAGGATATCCACAAGACCGCCTCAGACGCGGTATGGGCATTATGAGTTCACGATGATGCCTTCGCTTATCAAATGCTTCCCCTCGCAACGCTCAGCGAGGCTCATGAACGATATCTTCGGGGAGTTCCCGACACCTTGTGATTGTTTTGATGACATTTTGCGTATAGCAGATCCCTTGAAGAGCACGGGCAACACTTTGAGAAGGGTGCTAGAGAAGTTGAAGAGGCACCAGTTGTACGTACCAAGTTGTCGGGCGCCACTTCAAAATGCAGAAGGTGGAATACCTTTGGTCATGTGATCCTCGGGCATCCCACGGACCCCGCCAAGATTGAGTGATTCGGGGCCGGCCGGAAGAATGTGCACGAGGTCAAGTTTTCTGGGTCTAGCGTGGTACTACACAGAAGTTCGTGGAAGAACTTTGTTAAGATAGCAGCCCCGCTTAACAGACCGACGAGGGCAGAGAAGGTGAAAGATTGGGTAGAGCATTGGCACAAGAAAGCCCAAAAGGGATTTGAATTGCTGAAGGAAGCTTTAACAATGTCTCAGCCTTTAACCCCGCCGACCGGAGAAAGATAAGCTTGTAGCAACGGAGCGAAAAAGATAGCTACAAAAAGAAGTTATGCAAGAAGAGCGGTGGTAGCGCATGATTCCGTGAAGATGAACGACAGAGACGCCACCCAACGCGACGATCAGGAATTGCTTTGGGCTGTCGTATGCATTAAGAATATGGAGGCATCTACCTCTGGGAAGGAAGTTCCAAATGGATACCCATCATCGAGCCCAATATGTATTCAATGAACCACACCTTTAACTGGTCAGGCGCGAGATGGATGGAGTTCCTAAGAATATGACTTTGATATAGTCTACAAGCCGGGAAGCTCAACGTGGTAGCAGATGCTGCCAAGCATCCCCGACAACTAGAGTGCATTGCAATTACTTCGACGCCTCCAAATTCCGGTAAGAAGATTGAAGAGAGTCCTTGCCAACGGATGGGATTTCAAGGAGGTATATGGGCAAAGCCTTCAAGGAGGCTAGAAATTTGATAAAAGAGCCGGAGGCCTTCAAGCATTATAAGAAGGAAGGCAAACCTGTTATTCCCATAAGAACAAGTTGTGCGCATTCAATCATCGTGTGTAAGGAAGTTGATCCTCCATGACACGATAACGTATGCTCCAATAATGAAGGCTATGGGATTCAAGAAAACATATTTCAAAGCGCAGCCTATTATTGGCCCGAATGAAGAAGCAAATAGCTCGCTACATCAAGGAATGTCACTATGCCAGCAGATCTAAGGAGCAGCTTCCGAATTCCAGGGCATTAGAGCCATTAGCGAAGCCAAACGCTTAAGTGGGAGGTCAATCAGATGGATTTCATCAATGTGACTCCCAAGAACAGCGAGAGGCAAGGATGCCTTGATGGTAGTGGTCGATGTTGTCAAAGATGGCATATTTTTGTGCCTTGCAGTGACCACGATACACCTATGGATACAAAAAGCTCTTCACCAAAGAGATCTTTCAGCTTCATGGCATGCCAAGGGAGATTATCTCCTACTGCGATCCGGTTCATGAGTGCCTTTGGCAAGACCTCTTGGCATCTATCTCGCACTGCTATCCATGAGCACGGGCGATCATCCTCAAAGACGGATGGCCGATTTTGAGCGACCAACAGATCTTAGAAGACATGCTACGAAACTAAGGTCTGAATAAGCAAAGTATGTGGGAAGAATTTATTCACTTGCGGAGTTTGCATACAATAGCACCAGCCAAGCAGAATCATCCCAAATGTTGCCATTTATGATCAATTATGGCCATCGCTGTTTAATCAGACACTTTGGCAATAACCCCGCAGTTGGTGGAAGTTTCGCAGCATGTTGGCCGATATGCAAAGAGCTGTGGAAGAGGTTCGAGGGCATCTCCCCAGCGTTAAAAGAGCATCGCCGACAAGCAACGAACGTTAAGAGAGTTCAAAGTTGAGATGATTTGGCTCAAGATCAAGGTAAAGCGTATGGTCAGATCGGGTAATTGCAAGAAGCTTGCTCCAAGGTGGGTCGGACCGTAATAGTCGAGCAAAGAGTAGTAACGCTTCCTACCAGTTGGATTTGGCGACACCTAAAGATTCATAAGGTCCCAATGTGAGTTTGTTGAAGAAGCATACCCCAAATCCGTGACGGTCTTTGATTCGCCAACGTTGTTGGAAATGACAGAGGAACAGCCGGAAATAGTTCCGTAATTGATTCCTGATAAAGCTTTCAAGAAAAACGCAGGAGATCAGTAAATTCCTCCAGTATTTGGTCAAGTGGGAAACACTTGCCGCTGGAAGACGCCACGGTACTTTAAGAAAGATTTAGTAGCAAGCATCTACAATTTATGGAGCAATGGGACGGCAAGGTCATCTCCTCAAGAAATCGGCTCGCATGTCGATTTATGAGGTTAATTTTTGCATAGATTAATTCCACGATGCAACCTTATGCTTGGTATGGGTCGCATGCTGTTACCGATGATGAGACCACTAATAATGCGATCTCTAGGGCGTGGGTGTAATGTCAATGTAGGCATGACCGCTTTCCGCTTTGGGCGAAAGTGGAAGGTAGATTAGAAAGTCTACTCGCCCCACTCAAGGAGACTCCACCTCGAGAGAAAAGAGGTCATTAAGGAATGCATTGATAGGAAAGCACCTTTAGCCCCATATATGCTTTGATAGAGGAATCCATCCTTCACGCTTCCCACGCCGCCGAGAAGGATATCCCTCCACTGGCAACTAGAGGTGTAGGCGAGCGTGATATAGCAATACAACTGAACGAAGTACTGA